>APFE030771670.1:118401-167175 GCA_000404065.3 Pinus taeda
TATCATTAGACTTTATAATATGAGTTTATAAAACTTTAAAAACTTTATAACATATATAAGAAATGTTATAAAATATATCACTTAAATTTTGTAAAATATATAATGTAAATGTTATAAAATATATTAATTAAACCTTATGACATTTATAAAATTATAAAAGGGTACCAGCGAACTTTATAACGTAGCTGTCCAAACCAACTGAATACTTATTACAGAGCGCAGAGGAGGGTTGGAAAATATCTGAGAGCCATCAATGCGTGGAAGGCGGTGGCTGCAAGTGGGAGGGCGGCCACCGCCAGGCCGGTAAATAAATAGCAGAGGCCTAAACCGAGAGAAGGGGGGGGAAAACACGAGAGGAGCAGAAAGAACCAGGAGCAGAAATTCACCAGGAGAAAACCAGGAGGAAGTTAATTATCCATTGGAAGAGCTTTAAGCTGTTTGAGGTTCTGGGCACGGAGGGACAGAGAGCTTCTGTGGTGAAGTTTTCTGGATTGAGCAGCTAGGTTTGCTCAATCTGGTTGGGTGGTATTGGTCTCCCGGAGACTGGATCAAAACAGCCATGACAGCACCAGCAGAATCAGTCGCAGTTGAGGTAAGTACAAATTTAAATTCTTCAGGCTTTCTGTACTTCAGATTCTAGTTACTGTTTTTGGTCACTAGACCACTCAAGGATTTGTTAGACATAGGTCCACAAACATCAGCATGTGAAAGGTCCCAGATTCCTTTGGACATACTATCATTGTTAGTAAATCGTCCTTTGACATTTTTCCTAAGAGTGCATCCTTTGCAAACTCCATCATGTTCAACCTTGATTTCAAGTTACAACTTTAACAAAATCCTTCATTCTAGTCAAAGTTTTGTAATGAACATGAGCGTACCTTCGATGCCATAGTTAACAAAGATCAAAGGTGTTATGTACCAAGGCTTGAATTGAGTGTGCAAGGAGACGATATAGGCCTCTTATTCGTACACCAATGACTTTTGTAGATTTAAAGGTGTCTTTCTTCCATCCTAGAACATTTCCTTCAACAAAGGAAATTCTATATCCTTTGTCTTCAAGAGATGAAACAAATAACAAATTCTTCTTCAAACTGAGAACATATAAAATATTGTTAATAGAGACATTACCTCCTGATTCAATATGGAAGGATGACGAACCAATGTCTTTGACTTCATATTTGACATTGTCTCTAAGCTCCACCTTTTGAGATATCTTCTTTTCAACTAATTTAGAGATATTATCATGACTTCTAGTCATGTGCCTAGAGGCACCACCGTCCACCAACCAAATTTCTTCATGGCATACAATAGATCCTTCAGATCAGAATAAAGGGAATAATTATCATCATCAATATCTTTACTCCTAGACCTCATCTCATACGAGGATTCATTAAGATCAGTTGCAGAAGCATGTTGCTTACCTTTCCTTTTTCAGTCATTATAATTTTGAGGACACCTATTTTGATAGTGACCAATGCTTGGCAAAAAAAACATTGAATAGTTGACATGTCCCTTCTTTCTTGAGAGGGAGGAGGAGTTATTCTTTGTGGAGCAGGTCCTCTACCTGGAGCAAGTTTTCTTCTTGTACTTCTTTGAAATCTTCAAAATTTTCTTCTTCCTTACTTATTCTTTGAGTGGGTTGCAAAACCTTGAGAATATACACCTAGATTTGGAATCTTGCCTTTAGACATGAGCCTAAATTCTTCTTGAGGGAAAGCAGCCCATAGTTTTTCAAAGGTAGGTGCATTTTCTCTGCCACTGATATTTGATGCAAAAGAATCCCATGAGCCAGGCAGACCATTGAGTGGTGTAGTTACAGGTTCCTTTCCAGGTACAATTTCATCAATAGCCTTGATTTGATCTCTTAACTAAGAGATCCTTATGAAGTATGATGCCACTATATCATTCTTTGTCATCTTAACATCATGAAGTTGATTCCTTAAACTCATAGATTGACCAATGTTGTTGATGGTGTATAATCCAATGAGACAATCTGATCTGAATTGCATCATGATATTGTTTGTCCTCCATCACGATGCATTTGGAGTGGAAAAAGTGGAGGAATCAACTCATGGGACCGTTTTTACCAACGGGACCCAGTTTCGTGAAACGGAGTCTGAAACCTTCCGGGATCGTTTTGAGGCATCAAACGACATTTCTCTGGCGTAAAACTTTGCCGCTTGAGCGCCACACATTTTCATCCTATTCTACACACACAAAGCTTTCCAACGGCGCAAGAATCGCATCAATCGGAGTCTGTATGCAAGAGTTATGCCACTCAGAAGATGACCTTCCAATTTTCACAGTTATAGTTTGGGAGGATGCCACGTCAGTGCCCATTATTCATGGAAAAGGCGTTAACCACGTGTTTGTGATGTAAAAGACTCTAGAAGAGTCTATTTTTAACTCTAGTTAAGAGTTGATGTAACCAAACTTAACTAGTAGTAGGCTATCGGGCTATGTTATAACCAAGCCACTAGGAAGAAGAGGCATTCCATTCTTTCGAGAGCATTTTGTTCCATAGTTGAGCAAAGATAGCCAGGAGAGATAGGAAGTAGAGCGCACACAAAGGATTTGTGCACTGAGCAGCCCACGGACAACAGATATTACTTCTTTGTATTTGCAACCATATTTCCAAACAGAGAAAGAGAGCGAAGGGGCCTCACCTTCCAGCTAGGTTTTCTCCCGAAAGGGTTTCCCAAAGAGCATATCTTGTGTATTATGTGTGTGTGAGCTTATTTTGCCGTTCTCTACTTTCTTTCTTGATTTACTTTTACATGCATGAACTAATTACAGTTAATTTTACAGATCTAGAAATTAAATAAAATTGTAATAATGTAGGATCTCATATTTTTAATATAATATTATCAGATCTATTGTGACAAACTATCCAGTGGAATATCCACGACAGTTTACGGATCATTTGGTATCAGAGCAGGTTTCATTGGGTATTTTGTGGAGATTGCAGGGATCTAGATTGGCAAGGCTGAAAATCGCAAAACCCTAATCATGGGCGACAAATCTGTAAACAAACCTCATGATCCTGCAGAGGTGAGGTTTTCGTGGCTCGAAGAACAAGTCGCGAATATAAACCGCAATGTCAACCTCTTCATGGCGACGCTAAGCAATCAGCTGGGGATATTTGGAGAAGAAGGGGGTTCGAATGCAGAGGACAAATCATAAGGGGGATCGACAAATTGGGGAGACGCAGAAAAGCATCCGAAGAAAGAACCTGGAAAATATCAACCCAGTTCGAGTGTCGTGAACCAATCTCTGTTTAAAGTGGAAGAAAAAGTCGATATCAAGCCATACCACGACAAGATCGACACTTTGAAGCTAAACCACTGGCAACTAGAAGTTTATTTCAGAGTCCATTAGATCGAGGAAGGGCAGAAGATCTCATTTGCGCAGCTGAAATTGGAGAGCCATGCACTGACTTGGTGGGAGAGCCATAGGGAAACCCTGAGGTTGGAGGGAGAACCTCCAGTGACTAAGTGGGAGGATTTCAAAACCCTCATTAAGTCACAGTTTTATCTCATTGGGTACGTGGAAGACCAGTGGATCCGGTGGCATTACTTCAGGAAAAAGTCGGGCCAAAGTGTGCAAGAGTACACCACAGAATTCAGAAAGATAGTTATAATGTTGGGTATCTCTCCAAAGAACCCAGATGTACTCCTCAAGTATTTGGGGGGTCTACACTGCCATTTGCGTAAGCAAGTGATGTTGTTCAAGCCCAAAACAGTGGACGAGACTTGTGTACAGGCACAGTACCTAGAGAACATAGGCCTGAAAAGAGCGCAATCAAGTGGATCGAAGCAAAAGGAGCAACAAGACGCTTCTAAGGATGGGAAGAAGAAACAAAAAGGGGGAAAAGATAAAAAGACGACAGCCACAACACACCAGTGCAAAGATCATAGCAACCACTGCAACATTGATGGCCATACAAAAGTGCTGGAAGTTGCATCCAAAGCTAAACCTGAAGAACAAGAAGAAAGATAATAAGAAGAAGAATCGCATGGCCACTGATTCGAGCAACCAAGTTGAAAGCAGCTCAGACGTGGATGAGAAGATCATTTGTACATCAGTGCAGAAAGAGGTGACTCTGAGTAGCCTTCAACAACAGGAAGAGAAAGAAATGACCAAACTCTTCCATGTAAAGATACAGGCCAAGAAGACGAAGATTGATGCTCTGCTTGACTCAGGATTGCAGGAAAATCTCATTGCATCAGATCTAGTCAAGAAGTTGGGGCTAGAAGTTCATGATCATCCAAACCCATATCCACTGGGATGGGTACAGAAGGATGCAGAGCTCAAGGTAACAAAACAGTGTAAAATTAGATTTGTTATCAGTGTTGATTTTATTGATGAAGTAGATCTAGATGTGGTTCCCCTTGCTTGATGTATGTGGAGTCATGTTTGGGAGTCCACACATGTAGATGTGTGATGCAATATTCATGAGGAGAGCTAACCAGTACCAGTTCATCAAGGATGGAAAATCATTCATCATCAACGCACACAAAGGCAAGTCGAAAATTTCACTGGTAAGTGCCAACCAAGCCAAGAAATTGATCAGTGCTAGCAAGAAGTATGTTTTATTGTTTTTAAGAGAAAATCAGTCTGTAGAGGAGTCAATAAGAGGTAAGGCATCCCTAGAGGGGTGTACTAAAAAACAAAAACAACAATTGGAGGAGTTGTTACAGGCATACAAAGACGTGTTCCGAGAGCCTAAAGGGCTACCACCTAAGAGAGAAGTGGAGCACAAGATCCAGCTATTGTCTAACTCCCCATTGCCAAATATTGGGTTGTACAGGCAATCTGTTATAGAAGCAAGTGAGGTGAAGAATCAGTTGCAGCATTTGCTGGAACAGGGTGTCATTCGACCAAGTACATCACCATGTGGGTCACCCATCATCATTGTGCCAAAGGATGGAACTTGGCGAATGTGTATAGATTCCAGGGCGTTGAATAAAATCACGCTCAAAAATAGATACCCCCTGCTCAGGATAGACGATCTGCTAGATCAGTTGCGGCAAGCAAAGTATTTCACCAAGCTGGACTTAAGTCTGGATATCACCAGGTTCGAGTCAAAGAAGAAGATACATGGAAGACTGCCTTCAAAACCAAGCAAGGTTTGTATTAGTGGTTAGTTATGCCATTTGGCCTATGTAACGCACCAGCTATATCTATGAGATTAATGAATGATGTACTGCACCCTTTTATAGATTCATTTGTTATTGTTTATTTGGATGATATACTAGTATATAGTGCTACTTGGGACGAGCATATTTCACATTTGACGCAGGTGTTGGAAACATTGAAGAAGCACCCGCTGCTAGCAAATCTCAAGAAGTGCGAGTTTGCACAACAATGCTTGGTATATTTGGGTTATGTGATTGGTGGAGGAGAATTGAAGATAGATCCTTCCAAGATGGAAGCCATCATGAAATGGTCGGTGCCTACTAATGTTACTGAGGTTAGGAGTTTCATTGGAGCAGCACAGTACCTGAGGAAATTCATAGCCTCGTTTTCAGCGGTAGCGGCACCACTCCATGCCATAACAGCGAGTGGTAAGAATTTCCAGTGGGGAAAAGGGCAGCAAAAGGCTTTCGATGAGTTAAAGAAGAAGATCAGTGAAGCACCAGTTCTAGCGTTACCAAACTTCCAATGGCCCTTTGAAGTGGAGACAGATGCAAGTGGGTATGCTATGGGAGTTGTCTTGATGCAAGGAGGAAGGCTTGTTTGCTACCATTCTGAAGTATTTCATGGGGCAGTTTTTAACTACCCTACCTACGATAAGGAGCTCTATGCCATGGTGCAAGCTGTGAAGAAGTGGAAGCACTATCTGATGGAAAAGGAGACAATAATCCACACGGATCACCAGTCGTTACAGTACATGTAGGCCCAAAATAAGCTACAACAGACCAGGCATTACAAGTGGATGGGGTTTTACAGCAGTTTCATTTGGTGATCAAGTATAAGAAGGGTAGCACAAACAAGTTGGCCGATATGCCTTCAAGGCCACCCACATCAAAGAATACAGCTTTGGGGACTCTTATGCATATGGAGCCATTCACCCATGATGCATACAGAGAGGCATATTCAGAAGATGAGGACTTCAAGGAGGTGTATCAGTAGTTGCGGAGTCAGAGTCATGTGCACAATGGCGACAACACTGTTGACTACCATCTCTAGGATGGATTTCTCTACAGGCTGGATAAGCTATGTGTTCCTAAAGGTGAGCATTTGCAGCTGATTAGAGAGGCTCACACCTCCAAGGTTGCAGGGCACTTTGGTGTAGGGAAGACCGTGGCTAAATTTCAGAGGTATGTGTATTGGCCCAAGATGCAAGAACAAGTAGCTAGGTTCATAAGAGGATGCATGCTTTGTTGTACCAGCAAGCCTAGCAACAAGAAACAAGGTCTGTTTCATCCCTTATCTGTACCTACTCGTCCTTGGGAAAGCATTTCCATGGGCTTTGTGGGAGGTTTGCCGACAACCAGGAAGGGACGTGACTACCTGTTCGTGGTAGACAGGTTTAGCAAGATGTGTTATGATGCCATGTAAAAAGACCATCAACGGACAAGAAGCAGCAAACTTGTTCTTTGGACAAGTCTGGGTACACTTTGGGATACCAAGGAGCATCATTTCAAACAAGGATACAAGATTTCTCAGTGCATTTTGGACTACATTGTGGGAGAAGATGGACACGAAGCTGAAGAGATCTACAACATTCCATCCACAAACAGATGGGCAGACAAAAGTAGTCAACAAGACTTTGGTGCAGCTTCTAAGGAGTTACAACCAGAAGCATCCGAAGACCTGAGATGAAAATCTGGTATATATACAACATTCTTATAACAAAGCGGTCCACACTTCTACAGGAAAGTCCGCATTTGAAACTTGTTTTGAATATTTGCCACCTTCACCTTTGGATATTGCATATGGGCAACAAGGAGGAGTGAAGGAAGACATTACAGGAGATGCTTTGAGGGCTGAAAAATTTATAGAGAAGATCATGCAGATTCATCTACAGGTACATGAAACACTGCAGAGGTCGCAAGTGAAGTATAAGGCTAGGCATGACCAATACAGATCAGAGAAATCATTCAAGGTGGGAGATAGAGTATGGCTACAGTTGAACAAGGAGAGGTTGCAGGGGCCTAGTAAAAAAAATCAAGGCTCTAAGGTATGATCCCTTTTAGATACTGAAAAAGGTGGGCGATAATGCATATCGACTCAGTTTACCACCATATATGCGCATTTACTCAGTTGTAAATTTAGAGAATTTGAAGTTCTCTGAGCCCTCTGTTGTACCTGTTTCTCGTAGGCAGTCCTTGGCTACAAAAACTATGCCAGGAAACCAACTCAACCAGCCTTTAGGTTCAAGCTGGCCCTTGAACCAAAGGGGGCTCCCTCAGTGGTTATGAGGCTTTGTTTAACGTTGTTCACCTGTCAGTAATAATTAAGCAGTCAGACAGACTTCTTAACAACTAGGGAAATCTAGATGAATGTAGAAGATTTCTACAACCCAATAAAAACATATTCAAAGGTAACAGAAAGCCAAAGTGAAACTGATTCCAAGAGGAGCTATTTCAGACAGATAGTCTAATAAACTAATCTCTTTTAATGGCTATCAGAAAACATAAAGCAAAAACTAGTCAAAGAGGAGTTGTCTTGGAGAAACAATCCAATAAGCTGATATCTTTCTAAAGGTTATGATTTTGCAAGGAATTTCAGAAAGATTAAGACTTAATCTACCTTACCCAGACCTTCCTACAATTGCTTTGAACATATGTAGAAAGAAGTTATGAAAACACTAGAAAGACATACGAGAAACACAAAATTCTGTCAGAACTGGGGCTGGAAGGCTTTTATTAGAATTCTACAAGAGAAGCTATTACATAGCTTAAGGTCCTTGGCATCAAAAGCCAACCCATATTACTTCAATTGATGAAGTATTTATACAATTTATTACAAAATATCTTGATAAAAATATCGAGAGCTATTACAAATATCTGAAAACTATATTACAAAATAGAACACAAATAAAGGTAACTAAAACTATTTGAAGAGTTTTAGTACTATCCTTGAGGATTTCTATTGCTAAAGAAGAGCAATTTGAATTTGTTTACAACTCATATTTGATGAGGTGGCCTCCACGTTACTAACTGTTTTTCAGCTTTTTCCTGCTGAATTTTTGAAAAATAGGGTCCTATAATACCTTTGTTTCTTCCAAACCATAACAGAGGTTAGAAAACTGAGAGAGATTTTTGTAAGTGATGATGTTGGCAACAAAAAAATCTTTCAATTTTTGAAAATTCATTTCCACCTGCTCGGAAACTGCATTTGAAAACACTGACTAGAAACAAGAAAATCCGAGAAAACATGCTTGCAAAGAGTCATCCGAATCTCCCAAATCATAACCTCTATTACAAAACTGAGAGAGGTTTTTGTAAATTAGAATCTAAGGAACAAAAACCTCCTCTATTTTACCATAATTCATTTCTTATTTTTTCCAGTTTTCCAAACGATCCACCAGAGAGTGGAATCACCGACTGTATGATTCTTCCCAATAAACATAAACAGGGAAACAAGAAAGGGAGGGACCCGTAGTCGACCTCCGGATATCAAAACCAGAATAAATACGCAGTCAGAGGAGCTGTACTGCTGCTTCCTATCTAAGCTTTTCTGAGCCGGTTCACAAGAACCTCACATATACAGCTACATAACCCATAAAAGAAAAAAACATTGTGGCCTCCTTCGGAGAAGGAAAACAACCACGGAAAAAGTGGTATTCATATTACTGAAGGAAAATTAACCAAAAAAGAGGGTTTTGAAATTCAGCTACAGCAGTCCGAGAGAAGACTGTATTGCCGCTGCCCATCTGATAACGAGAGACCATAAGTTTGCATGAACATAAATCAAAAAGTGTTGTAGCTGAAACCGAAAGAGACAGGAAAACTCAAAGAGGCGGATCGAAGGGAGGCAACATTGATGATATAATCTGCCCCTGAAAAGTTTCTTCTATAGACCAATTCCCCATAGCTTGCTGTAGGCCAGATTTAGAAAGCTGGTCTGCTGTTGAATTATGTTCCCTGTAAATATGGCAGATAGAAACACAGTTAAAATGAGTTTTTAGAGAAGCAATATCATCAAGGAGAGTCTTCAATATCTGATTTTTACACATAGATTTGCCATTAACCCATTTTACAACATTCATGGAGTCTCCGAAGATTTGAATAGACAAAATATTCTTTTTTAAAGCCCAGCACATGAGGAGATGGAGAGCAGCCAGTTCAGCATAGTTATTTGTTCCTTGACCCTGGCCCACAGAAGCTTTGAGAGATTGTTCTTGATTTATATGAATACATATTCCAGCACCGGCTTTGTTGTCTTGTGATGCCCCGTCGAAAAAAGCCCAAGGTGAGCCATCCTTGATGTCTGGAGGACTGTTTCTGTTTTGTGCACTTTCTGGTTCAAGCGGAGGAATCGAAGAGTAAATAGCAACACAGTTTGATGCAATTGATGGAATGGATGTGCCCTGGTCTTGAAAAATGCTCTTATTCCTAGCAAGCCATATACCCCAGAAAAAAATTGGAGGAAGGTTTCTGAGGTTTCCATCAGGGTGATTGTTCCACCAATTTTTCCAAGCATCTTCTAATGGAGCAGTTCCCCATTGGACTTTTAATTTTAACTGATCTGTTATCTCCCCCCATAATTTTAAGAAGACAGTGCAAGATGTGAAAAGATGATTGATGGTTTCCTCATTCTCCTTACAAAGGGGACATCTCCCTGGTCCTATAAAGAATCTGGACTAAAGGATGTCCCATGTTGGGATCTTCCTTCTTAACATACACCATAAAAAGATCCTGGATTTCAAGGGACATTTGAGTTTCCATAAATTTTTGAACCACCACTCCGGAGCAGGCCAACCTTTCTTCAACATGAGGTATGAGTAGCCCTCTTTTGGAGAGTATCCTCCTGTTTTCCCATGTGCCCATATCAGATTGTCATGTTCGTTATTTATTCTAACATGGGAGCGGTGAAGTTCATTGACAAACGAAGACCATTCATGGTGCCATCTGATGTTTAAACCAAGATCCTCTGCACTTTTCCATGCCTGTCCCCAAATGTTTGACTGGCCCACTTTCTCCACTTGGTTTAGAGTGAAAATACCTCTGCTATCCAAATGTCTCAGGAGGCCAGGGGAGAGGGCAAAAGATTCATTGCATCCAACCCATGGATCCCTACCAATTTTTACATTTTTCCCATCTCCCACTTTCCAGGCCAGACCCTGTTCAATGACTGAGAAACCTTCAATAGTAGCCTTCCAAATGACAGAAGACTGTTTCGACTTCTTCTCCTGACTTCTGATCCAGTCTTCCAGGGGGGTTGGATCAATGTATTTTCTTCTGATTACCCGGGTCCAAAGGTTTTCCATTGTGATGAGCCTCCATCCAGATTTGGCGGCCAATGACAGGCTGAATTCTGGGAGTCTCTTTATACCCCAGCCACCCCAATCCTTCGGTCTTGCAATCTTGTCCCATGCCACCCATGGGAGTATTGATTTTTCATTTGAGCCTGCCCATAAAAATCTGCAGCAGAGTCTTCTGATCTTTTCCATAATTCCTTTTGGGATCCATGTAAGAGCAGCCCAATACACAGGAATGGCCAACAAAACAGATTTTAGAAGGGTCAATCTTCCTGCTCTCGATAGCCATCTGAAACTCCAATGGGAAATTCTTGCTTCTATCTTTGCTATGAGCCAGTTCCAGTCCTCTTTTTTGTATGCATCTGGTTTTAACCAGAAACCCAGGTATTTGAAAGGAGAGGCCAATGGCTGTTGATGAAAGGGGAAGAGATTTGTCATTGAATTGCATTCTCTCCTGTTATATCCTGCAACACACACTTGAGATTTTCCATAGTTTAACTGCATTCCTGTAGCTTTCATAAATAGATCAATGATATTTTTATATTCCTTAAGTTCTTCATAGGAACCATTTGAAAAAATCAAAATATCATCAACAAAGAGCAGGTGGGTAATATAGAGGTTTATAGCCACCTCAATACCTTTTATCTTATTTGTCCTTCTGGCTCTGTGAATCAGTCTGCTGAGCCCTTCTGCCACAAGCAAGAAAAGTAGAGGGGATAAAGGGCAGCCTTGTCTGAGGCCCCTTTGGCTTTTAAAGAAAGGGGATGCCGCCCCGTTTATCAAGACTGCAAAACTTACATTTGTAATACATCCCATGATCCAGCTTATAAAAGAGTAGGAAAAGCCTAAATGAGTGAGCAGCAATCTGATGTATAGCCAATTTATGCGGTCATATGCCTTTGAGAGGTCTATTTTCAAGACCACCCCTTTCTTCTTCTTCTGTTTGATGCTGTGAAGAACCTCTTGGGCTACCCCGATCGCCTCATGTATTTGTCTACCATCCAAGAAACCAAATTGTTCCATCGAGATATTCCTGGACAGAATAGGTACAAGTCTGTTTGCAATCACTTTGGCAATGATTTTATAGATGCAGTTACAGAGGGAGATGGGACGAAAGTCTTCAAAAGATACCGGATCGTCTTTTTTAGGAATCAGAGCGATGAAAGTTGAGTTGAAAGGTTTGTAAATTTCCCCTTTCATCCTCGATTCCTCCACAACCTCAGTGATCTCAACCCCGATCTGATCAAAGAAATGAAGGAAAAGTTCAATTGTCCAACCGTCCGGACCCGGACTTTTGTCCTTCCCCATACATTTCATTGCCGCCTCAACCTCTTCCTTGGTGACAGGGCAAGCTAGCTCAGCTGCTTCGTCCTCCTCAAGGAAGCTAGGAAAACATTGAGCTGTTCTCATAATTTCAACAATAGTAGCCTCTCCCGAATCAGAAAAGATTCTTTGGAAATGCCTCTGTCCCAGACCCGAAAGATCTGAGAAAGAGTTTACCTCCCTACCTTCTTCATCTTTTAAGCTCCAGATTGTATTGGCAGATTTTCTCCCTTTAGCATAGTTATGGAAAAAGCTTGTGTTTTCATCTCCTGATTTTAGCCATATAGCCCTGCTCTTTAGTCTCCACTCCTCTTCCTTTGCAAGGAGAATCTGATTGTGGGCTTTCTCCAAAGATAGGATTCTATCTTTAGAGGCCTGTGAGGAGTATCCATCTGCATCAATGCTTTCCAGGGATTTTAATTCCTCCCTGATTTTAGCCAGATCTTCATTTTGCTTTTTCTGTCTTTCTTTTGCCCAGGAGATAGTAGTTTTCTTTAGCCTTTTCAAATTTTCCATAAATAAGAAACTCTTGCTACCATTTGAATGTCTGTCAGGGTGGATCCAAGTGGATGAGAAGAGGTTATTGAAGGATGGGTCTAGCAGCCAAGAGGAATTGAATTTGAAGGGTGAGGGAGGCTTTGGTGGGGGGAAGGAGAGATCCAAGAAAATCGGGAAATGGTCGGAGTTTCCGATCTCATCAGACCATTGCCGAAAAAGAGGTACCCTTGAAAGAAGGCCATCAGTGATCAGGAACCGATCCAACCTTTTTGCGATCCTACCCTCCCCGGCTCGTCTATTTCTCCAGGTAGGCTTCAAGTTTATCGGAGATGGATCGATGAGTTTATTGTCTGAGAGAAGCTGTAAAAAGAAGTCTGTTAGGGGATCCTCCCTGGCTGAGGGACCCCATGCCTCTGCTCTGCCCAATGAAAAATTGAGGTCTCCCCCCACAACCATCATGGGGACATTCATCAAAGATTTTGACAATAAATCTGTCCAGAAAGATTCCCTCCCTTGACATGGGCCATATATGTTGACAATCTGGAAGGGAATAGGAAATTCTGGACAGACTACTTCCATACCCATTACATTCTTCGATCCCCACATGTTCAAGCACTTGATTTTTCCTTCTCTATAGCCTATGGCAAGACCTCCCGAATGGCCCGAGGAATCAATAGCAAGAAAGGTCCAACCAGGCAACAAAGATTTCAAGGCCATTTCAACCTCTTGACCTTGACCCAAGGTTTCTTGAAGAAACAGGATGTCTGATTTTGAAGATTGTAACCACTCCTTTAAAGCCAGTTTTTTGGGCTTGCTGGCTAAGCCCCTACAATTCCAAGATGATAAGATCATTTTTTAACATGGTCAGGGGTCTGCGCTGCTCTAAGAACCCCAGGAATAGAGAATTGTTTCCCATCCGCCACATCAATTTTTGCTTTTAGCTTGGCTTTTGAAAGATCTGATTTTCTGCCCCGTTTTCCTTTGGTCAGTCCAATCGACGGAGTCTGTCCAAGACCACCCAGAGCCCCATCCTGCTCTGGTTTTGTCCCCATGGATCTGAGGTTATATGGACAGTGAGCATTTTGAGTCGGGGGGGAAAGGGGGGGGCATTTTTTTTCACATTTTAAGTTTAGAAAACCCGGCTCCGCAGGCAGAGGTTCTATATCAGGGTCAAGATCAGGCGGTGAATCTTCCACAGATTGTTTTTCAATGTGAAACTCAGGAACTGAATGAGTATCTTGCATGGAAACATCGGGAATAACATGTTTTTGAGGAGAAATGTAAGGTAGATTTGTACACTTACCCGTATCCTCCGCGCGAGGTGGTGTTGGAGCAGGCGGAGTACTCCGAGCATCGGCCTTCCTTTCTGCATCAGGAAGAGGTTCCTCAGCAACAGCACCCACGATGAGCCTCCTCTGTTTGAACCCCGTCTCGTGGATTCCCGGGATCCATGCCAACCTCAGATGGGGGCGGCGAGCCTCTCATTGTCTGATTAGCCTGTGGTCGTGATCTTCTGAAAGCCCTTTGTCCATTTGACTTCCTGAAACGCCTCTGTCTCCTGAGCAGTGGGCACTCCATGGCCAGGTGGCCATATTCATGATAGATATGGCAGCGGAATGGCAAGTGTTCGTAATCCAGAACTTGTTCATAGATATAGCCTCTGTACTGAAGAGTTATTGATTTTGCCAAGCCCTTACTCAAATCAATCATCGCCAAGATGCGCGCTGTTGCTCTAATCTTTGTTTCCCTGAATGACAAATCCGCCTCCATATAGGTTCCCAGTCTATTTCCAATGGATTTAAAGACCGCCTCTGTCCATAGGAAGAAAGGAAGGCCCGGCGCCCGAACCCAAACAGGGAAAACTTCTGTGCTCTCCTTAATAGCATCAAAAAGAGGGGTCCAACGCTTCATCAGTACAGGAATGGTCCCAAAGAACCAATTTTTCTCCAATACCCAATCAGCCGCTTCCTTGTCTGTGAATCTGAACATAAACCAGCCTTTTACAAGGCATTGAGCCTCAAAACACAGAGGGTTTTCCTTTATGAAATGTTCTTCTCCCCATTTCTGAAGGTCCTCAGGGGAGAACTTCCTTCCTCTTGCCCTGCCCACAATCGTGCATTCAGCAACTGCAAGAGTTTCATCAATCGAAACTTCCATACCTAATACAAGGTTCTCCCCCAAATCCTGTGACCCTATTCGAATTTGAGACTTCCTTTTTTCTCCCTTCTTCCTTAGGGCTTCTGCAAAGCCACGGCGTTCCTCGGATATGTCCAGCCGCTCTATATCGCAATGAGGCGACACCACTCCATGAGAATCAGCTGTCTGCGCTTGTTGTCGTTGTGAGGAGGCACCACCAGGGTTCCCTGAAGTACTAATGCCACAGAGAGGGTCGATGAGTGCACCCAGAGCGCCCTCCTTAGGACCATGGGTCCCCTGACATTCCCCAGAAGGAGGGTTTTCAGAATTTCGAGAAACAGATGATAGGGAAACCCTAGTGAGCGGGGGACAAACCTCAAAAGCGTTTAACCTGTTTATATTGGACGCGCGACCCAGGGATTCAGGACTTCCCAAGCCGATAGAAGGGGGAAACCAGCTAACGATAGACTTGCCCTTATATCCCGAAGAAATAGTGTCTGTTAGCAAAACTGCCGCCACATTTCCGGCAAATTTCCTTCCGTAGTCTCCCTGGTTTGTAGCCGGCGCAACCTCAGCCGCAACTGCCCCGCCTTGATGCAATGTTGGATGAAAATCCACCGAGGGGAAGTATTCTGGGTCAGAAAACTTTTTTACCCCAAAAAACTGTTCAATCTTTTTTTCCGAAGGGTCCTTTCCCCACATGGATAATATATCTTCCAGGGATGGGTCTAAATCCACTAATTCTTCGTGGTTAACCATGATTAGTGAGGAAAAATAACAAGGAGCAGACGACAGCGATGACAACGGGGTTGACCCAAAAACGGCTCCCTGTTCCACGACGACGAACCCGCACTCCGAAAGCAAGAGAAAAATAGCTGATAATATCTGCCGCCGGAAAATGAAAAGTATAAAAGGAAATACTAACAGAGATCCGTGACCCAGTTCACTTAACCTCCAGCGGTCCAGTTTTTTAGCAAGAAGAAAAACCGCAGATGTCTGTACCTGTTAGCTGGTTCGATGCTCTGTCCTTAACCGCGTCCTGTGCGGGGTTCCTTCCGATACCCGCGCTGCCAAACCCTAACCAGCCCCATCCTCCCGTATCATATGACTTGATTTGTTACAAGAAACTCTATTCATTTCTTATTATCCACAATATGCTCTGAAAAAGGTGACTGAAACAAGAAATTTTTAGAAAATATGCTTTTAAAGATGCATTGGTATCTCCAAACCATAACAGTTGTTAGAAAACTGAGAGAAGCAGTGTTGATAATATTGGCGATATATCGCCGAATATCGAAAATATCGCGCGATTTCCGAAATATCAGTGATATTTTCGAAAATATCGCCAGGCATGTTTTTCCGCGGCTACAAAAAAGGAAAATTGGTTTTTTTTTTCTTCATTTCTGTTTCTGAGTGTTGGAGAAGAAAGGGAAAGAGTTTTGTGGTGCTTGTCAAGGATCTTAGCAACCACTGCAACATTGATGGCCATACAAAGGAAAAGTGTTGGAAGTTGCACCCAGAGCTAAACCTGAAGAACAAGAAAAAAGATAATAAGAAGAAGAATCTCATGGCCACTGATTCAAACAACCAAGTTGAAAGTAGCTCAGACGTGGATGAGAAAATCATTTGTACATCAGTGCATAAGGAGGTGAATCTGAGTAGCCTTCAGCAACAGGAAGAGAAAGAAATGACCAAACTCTTCCATGTAAAAATACAGGCCAAGAAGACAAAGGGATCGCAAGAAAATCTCATTGCAGCAAATCTAGTCAAGAAGTTGGGGCTGGAAGTTCGTGATCATCCAAACCCATATCCACTGGGATGGGTACACAAGGATGCAGAGCTGAAAGTAACAAAACAGTGTAAAATTAGATTTGCTATCAGTGTTGATTTTATTGATGAAGTAGATCTAGATGTAGTTCCCCTTGATATATGTGGATTCGTGTTTCGGATTCCATACATGTACATGTGTGATGCAATATTCATGAGGAGAGCTAACCAGTACCGGTCATCAAGGATGGAAAATCATTCATCATTAACATGCACAAAGGCAAGTCAGAAAATTCGCTGGTAAGTGCCAACCAAGCCAAGAAATTGATCAGTTCCAGCAAGAAATATGTTTTATTGTTTTTAAGAGAAAAACAGTTGCAGAGGACTCAATAAGAGGCAAGGCATCCCTATATACAATGATACAATTTTTCTTCTTAGAGCATTCAAATCATAAGTAGTTAATAATTAGAAAATTTCAAGCATAAAATTCAGTAGAGCAAAGTTCATAATGAAACATTGATACAAGAGACGCCAAAATTTTCTTGGGACGAAACCCCACAAGGGGGGAAACATGGTAATCTTTCTTTTCAAGAAATTGTTCAATTCATCAAATTTGTGCATCTAATTTTCCAGTCAAAGTGTCAACCTTTGACCACAATAAATGTCAAGTCAAAATCAATCAAAAGAGAGAAAATTCAACAATCTGCTTGTTGTCGCACAATATCTAGGCACCGGGACAATGGCTCAGATTGGGGGTTGTCACCCTGATCCCCAATCTCTTCGTTTAAGTTGTCTCCCTACAGCAGGCTAAGGGGGGTAGACCCTATGGAAAAATGGAATGAAGAAGAACTAGTTGGGAACCAACCAGTTCAGGAGACACAGTGAAGCGATCAAGTACTTGATTAAGATTTAGCAAGACTTATAGGATTTGATTAGATTTTAAGCAATTGATGTCAGTGCCTTATGGAGTCAACTATCTTGTTAGGAAATTTAGGACCAAAAAATTGATTTGCAACTGCTACTTGGATGAATGACTATCTTATATGAAGTGCAGATCCTAAAGCTAATATGAGATGCAAGAATCTTGGTCAATTTTAGTTAAATGCCTATCTAAGTTTTAATTCTTCGATCCTTTCTATATTGAGCCTAATTTTGTAGTAATTGGCAGAAAGAAGATAAGATGAAGCACACTAAGGTGTGATTAACGATACCTCTCCTGAAAATCTAACATACCCGGTGCCTCCAGCGCTGCAGAGAGCTATGTCTTTGAAGACTGCAAGGTCACCGTTTTAAGTACTATTAAAAGCAGACTTCTCAAGCAAATATGGATGGATACCTATCTCTCTATTGACCAAGCTTATGCTTGGAAGTAAAATTTAATTATGCAGAACTAACTTAATATGCAAATGCATGAGATGATTAGAAGATGAGATGAAGTTAGATTCAAGGATGAAAAGTGCTTATTCTATGATCCGATTCAAAGTTATATATCAAAGCCCTTAATTGTCAAAATGAATACTCACTTCACTAGACAAAGATTGAAAGATAAACTTCTTAGTAATATCATAATTAGACCACAAGCTTACTTCAAATCTTCTAGATTCTTTCAAATGCAATTATAGCTCAAAGAGAACAAAAGTGTCTTCACAAATTAATATCAGATGCTCGAAAATACTTAGTTTATGAAACAAAAGATATGCATTTTATCACAATTCCATGACAGAGTACTTAATTTTCAAAAATTAGTTTTTAGGACAATAGTAAGAAAAACTTTATGACAACATAAATATGACAATGAAAATAGTAAGCTATCAATGGTATCTTTATGCCAAAAATTTACCGAAATTTTTTCAAATTTGCCCACATGAATTATCAAAACTTTTCAATCTGTTCTGATGTGATTTCCAGAATTATATCAAATTTGATATACTTATTAGTTATTACAGCCAGCAATTAAAACATGAAATAAGCCTAATGATGAATGCCTAACTCAAGAAATTAATTCCTTAATGTATTAGACAACTTAAGAACTGATTTTAGGCTAACCCACATGAAATTTTGCCACTGTTATATTTCAGACTTCAGAAACAAAATTATTCAGAGATAACAGTCACCCAAAATGTAGATCTAGGCCAAATTTTTGATACACATGAAACATAAATGGCTTTTTAATGTATTTAGCATTTTTTTTAGTTAATTTCAAATCACTTAGATTTGTTTTTTCACCACTATTAGAAATGTATATGACTGTTGTAGCAAACAGTGAGGAAAGATGGTTTAGAAATCAAACCCTTAGGCCTTAGGCCTTGAAGATCACTTGTCCAAGTTGCCAAAAAAAATTCAATACCTGAAACACAAATTTTTATCCAATTTTCTGCAAAAAACCCACCAATGATTAGCTTCAGAAAATCAAATATTCAAATCAGAAATGGAGCAAGGGGAATCTAGGGCCAATGAGAGCTAGCACTAGGCCCAATAGAACTAGCGTTGGGCTAGGAGAAGGCAGATCTGGGTTTAGGAGCCCCAAAACTTGAAACCCTTTTTCTAAAAAAATTATTTTGCTTCAGATCTTTAGATTTATTGCAAAATCTTTAATGGTTGACCTTGCAAAAATATTTGGGACAAGATATTGCCTTCCAGGGAGGGTCGATATCTGTCTCAAAACCCCCAAATCTACTTGAAAAAATCTCACATCTAAAGATTTACTTGGCTGATTTCCCAAATCTATTCCTGCAAACAATCTTTGAGCCCAAATCTTGCCCTATAGGGTCTAGAATTAACTCAGATCTGAAGATTTTCTTGGTTGATTTCTCAGATCTATTCCTACAAACAATCTTTGAGCCCAGATCTCGCCCTCCAGTGTCTAGATCTAGTTAAGATCTGAAGATTTTATTTGTTGATTTCTAAGATATATTCCTGCCCAAGTGAAAAAAGAAAAACCCAATACCCAATATGTTCAAAAATAGAAAAAATCCCAAAAACCCAAGTGTTAAAATTCAAAATTATGTTACAAAATTTCAGATCTATACAAGTAAATAACAAATCTATATAAATAATTTACAGATCTATATAAATAATTTACAGATCTATCGGATCTGAGGAGTATGAGTCCAACTCTGCTCCTCGATCTGATAATCTAAGGCTCTTAATAGCCAGATCTATCAAAATTTCCACAAAATATTTAAAAAAAAAATTGAAATTTTAGAGAGATACTAGCCCAAAAACCCTGTAGAAAAAAGATTATCGTTAGATAAATCTTGATGCTTATATGAAGTAGGCTCTTCAAAAAATATATGTTGAGAGTTGGTTGATCCAATCAAAGACAATCCCCAAACACCCAATGAGAACCTGAGATATCTTCTACAAACACTAAAACAACCATCAAATCAAGTAGAGAAATAGAACAACAATAAAATTCTGAAGAAATAGAGATACCTGCTATTTTAATCAAAATTAAAAATGATAGCCTAGATCCAACAAACTGAATAAGATACTTGTATTCAGATTATTCTAAGAGAGCTATTTATTGATAGCTTTCACATAATATTAAGCAGAAATTAAAACAATGTTACCATAAATTCATGAAGAGAAACACTGAGTACGTTGAAACCCCAAAGACTTTTGCATTAACTCAAAAAAGTATACAAGAGAGCTTGACAGCTTAGTACACGATCCACAGATCAGATCAATTGACTGACAAATGACTTCCTATTTAAAGATAAATTCTCCAACGGCTAGTTCGAGTGATCATCGTCAAAGCAATCTCGACCGTTGATGAGGATCAAAATTTATTTTAATCTCATCCATCGAAATTCTAAATTCTTGAGGAAATTCGAATGTTTCAATTAAATGCATTTTTATTAATTCAAAAATTAAATTTTTGAATTAATTTCCTCAAAATTTTGACTTTGACTTAACCCCAGGGACCAAAGGCTTAACATTTAACAAAATAATCAATTTACCTTAGTCCCGAGACCTTTTAAAATTTGAATTTTAAAGGACCAACGAATTTTGCCTTTGGAAAATTTAAATTTACCTAGGACCTAGAATTAATTAAATTTCTGGCTTAGGATTTTAATTTATTTTGGGCCAGAAAATTTAATTAATTAACCTATAAGGAGATAAATTATTTTTCCAACCCCAAGACACTTTACATCATAATTTTCATATTTTTACATCATGAGAGGGAAAACCCATTTGAAAAAGACCTTCACAGACTACCCATTTCTGCGACACAAATATAATCCAGCAGACTAAACAATTTCTAATAAAATAACCTAACCAAATAGCTAAGATTATTCTCAAATCACTTTTACATAGACTTGATCTATAACACTACGACTCGCCTAAGATCCTAGTGACAAAATCCACTTCGGCTTTGAGGTAAGGTTGTAGGAAAACTCTGCCAACCATTCGAGAATGGATCGGTGAGACAAAAAAACCTCCCGAAATGTAAATCATCACCAGAAAAATAGGTTTACCTAAGCAATTACATACACGACACCGATCTGCTGAGATTATTTACATTATACACATGCAGAATGGGTTTACATTATAACATGATGATCAGGTTGATGATGATAGTTGAACGACACTGACACGTCAATCAGGCGCTATTCCTTTTGCGCAAAAAGGGGGTGTACTGCTATGGGTCGTTGACATGTAGTGGTCAACACTACTCACTAGTCAAAGTTTGGTCAAGGGGCCGAATTTTGGCATGTAACTACTGGTCAAAGGGCCAAAATTCAATCTTTCAATTCCACAGAGAAAGTTCGGTCAAACTTTGTACGGACACGTCGATCAAGCACTATTCCTTTTACGAAAAAAAGGGGGTGTACTGCTATGGGTCGTTGACACATAGTGGTCAACACTGTTCACTGGTCAAAGTTTGGTCAAGGGGCCGAATTTTGGCCTGTAACTACTAGTCAAAGGGCCGAAATTCAATCTTTCAATTCCACAGAGAAAGTTCGGTCAAACTACAAAGTTTGACCTGCGATCAAACCTTAATCAACACCCAGCAACAGAAGCAAAAACTCGGTCAATGAATAGTCAAAGATCCATAGAATATTCGGCCTCAAATCCACAGTCAAGTCAAAGAAATTTTCTTCTTCTTCTTCACACATGTGAGCAAAGCTCCTTGTTAGATAGGTCAAATGATGAGTTGATGTGATGCCCAAATGAAGTCCAACGAATGCCAATATATAGTAGACCAATCAAGTGAATTTGAACTTGGGTCAAACCTCTTCATGTAGTGGGGCCGACCTATCAAAATAGGGTCGTCTAGGGCAGTTGAAAAAATCAATAATTTCTCTTTTGATTTTGATGATGAAAATACCTACCGCAACTACAATTTTCCAACAAAAATAGGTCGTAAAAACCTCCAAAACGTCTAATAGATAAGTTGTAGCTTATCAAAATTTAAAAATTAAAATTTTGATGTGCCAGATCTTTCCTACTAGTATTATCATGTGGGATACAACCTAGAGGTAATTAATAACTGATACAACTATACAGAGTACAGATTACTAATAAGTAATATAACTAAAAATGTAAATAGAATATGTGCTTTATAGGGTTTCAAACAAGTGGGGAATATCCTTAATCATATAAGAAATAAACCAAAAACTTTAATGTTATTTGCTTGGGATCCAATCTATGAGAGCTAGCTGGCACATGGTTCGTTTCAATAGCATGGGATCCATTTCGAGGTTTCAAGTATATGTTTACATGGTGGATCCTATGCGGATCTGAGAGGATCTATATCTCTATCCATATCCAAGACGTGGATCTGTAGATACAGCATCAAGACCTTGTTGATCTAGTAACACAGCCTTTCTGGGAAGATGTCTTCAACTTTAAGATGTCAAGAATCACATCCCTAGCCCAAGTTAGTTGCTCAAATATAATCCTCCCCTATAACAACAACTCATCCTAGGACTAGGCAATGGAATCCCCCCCTTGGCCATCTTTCCAAGCTTAAAGAGTGGAGTGAGCTACTAAGTGATAATTATTGGCCACTTGATAATATCCTTATAGTTATTGGCCACTTGATAAAAGGGGTATGGCTAAGAAAAACATGTTGGCAATTTGAAAGGGGATGACCCAACAACAACAACAAAACATTGCCAATGGATCTATGGTTCATTAGTAAGGTCAACGAACCTCAAGTGATCCACTGGGGTTGCATTCTCGTTGTTGTGTGCCCTATCTAAATGGAATGGCTCAAAAAGAAATGTAGCCAAGTGCATATTCCAAGGAATTTTAGCAAAGTATGTGTTATGCATTGCATACCTTGACTTCAATGCATGCTTCTCAAAGCAAATTCTAAAAGGAGAGAAAGGTCAACGACATCTTTATGCCAAACATGGTGTGATTAGCTTTAGTTTATAAAAAATTATTATTAATAATAATAATCTAATTTTAACATCGCAACCTAACCAAATACCAAATTGATGTTTGAGATTCCCTTGCTTGTGACCCCTCCACATAGGGGATTTAACTACTTGATCTACAGAGGTATAGATATCCTACCTCCCATATGTTGACCATAACCACATTTTAATATTTTATACAAGTTGCGCATCAAATCTAGTTAAATATGTTTTGCAGGAAATAGGTATTCTTCAACCCCAAAAATATGAAATAAATAAGACATGATGTCCACAAACACCACAACTTGGAAGATTTAGCACATCATCAAGTAATAGTTTGCAAAGAAAATAAGAAGAAGAATCAATATAATAAAACATATTTGATAGCCCCCCAAGGGTAGCTCTATCAACGATCATCGTTAAAACGAAGTGTTATCTACCAAAGATTCTAGGTTCAAATCCCTCGAGTTTACCCATGGCCATGTGCTAGGGGCAACTCTTGACCTAGGTTGTCATTGATGTCAATATGGCAATATTCTAGATACTAGAGGATGACATGAAGCCAAGGGGAAGCCGAGCAGATCCATGAAGAGACAGGAGCAAGGCCATCAAGATAGCCAAGCCATAAGCAAGAGGAGTTACCAAAGGAGGTCTTTGAAAGACACTGCCAAGCCAAAGGAGCCACACTGGAGCAAGAGGAGCCATATCGAAGGAGCATTGCATGTAATACATACCCAAGAAGAACCAAGACGAGCTACAGGAGGAGCCATATATATATATATATATATATATATATATATAATATATATATATATATATATATATATATAATATATATATATATATATGCCAAAGAAGAACAGAGCAAACAGAGGATGCAAACAGAGCCATCGAAGGAAGAAAACAGAGCCATCGAAGAGCATATCGGAGCGCAGACATATATATGCATGCATTTAACAGCTATCGGGAGCTATCGGAGACATATATGCCACAGATAACACTATGGGAGCATATATCATATATATGGATGCATTTACACTATAGGGAGCAATATATGTCACAAACTCATATATCGAAGGCCAAGGCTATATGCACTATCGGCGGTAAAAACATATATAGACAAGGCTATATACACTATCAACGCGGACTCACGGCAAATACACTATCGAGGCAGAAGACTTAAGTATAGTGGAATACACTATCGGAGCAGAGAAGGTTATGTATATAGGCGCATATATACATATATATCGGCAACAGTGCTAATCGGTGGTTCGGCTATGCGCCATCACCCCAAACCCCCGATTGCAATACATATATGTGGACCCGACGACATATATGTCCGGATATATAAACATATGTAGTCTGGGTAGTATTTCATATATATGGTTATGTATGCAAGCCTTAAGCAATTGCAAAATAATCTATATATATATATATAATATATATATATATATATATATTATATATATAGATATAACGGACCCGCTGCGCATTATGAAACATTGTATTATATATCGCGTCCGCTTATCGGTCCTTGCAAAACGCCGATTGCGATAAAGCATGTGGACCCGTTTAAACATTGTAACATGGCTTAATATAATATCGCGTCCAGTGGAGGATCGGTCATTGGCCATCGGCGATGCCATGGTCTCGATGTATAAAGGACCCTCGAAAGTCTTGAGCGCTGATTGCGATTATACTGCAGACCCGATACAGTATAGAGCGGGTGTATTGATTCTTGAAGTCCGCCCTTTAGCCTTTTTCCCTATTTTTGCTCATATTTCCTATGAAATTGAATATTTGGCTTGCGCGTGGTTTGAAGGAAAAAATACACTAAGGAGTGCTCCTGATAGTTCAGAGGCAAGAATCAAGCCGATTGCGATTGCGATTGGGACGTGGCATGTCCGTTAAACAATGTTGCCTCTGTGAATGCCTGTTATCATGAAAAAAACGGGGCTCTGTCACAATTTTGACACACAACTACCGAAAAGCCAGGAAGCTAAATGGAAAGCCAGCGCAGAGGAAGCCACAGCGACCAAGGAGGGAAGCTGAAAGATCAAGTGAGTCAAAGGAAACGACAGTGACCGAGGAGGAAGCCAAAGAGGTGGTGGAAAGCAAAACCGATAGACAGAGGCATGGGGAATGAATAAAACAGGGAAAACAGAGAACAGAAGTGTGGTTGTGTTGTTGAAACAGTTGGAGAAAATAGAGGCCGTAGCAGAGGGTCCAACAGAACAGAAAAAGGGCCGAAGGACCAACAAGACAGCAGACAGTCGAAGGGGAGAAGTAGCGAGCAAAGAAGCAGTCATGCTGAAGCATTCACTGTGACATTAGAACAGATGCTTGAACAAAAAGTTGTTCTTATGCAAAGCTTAGTGCAGCTATGAGTAGACTCACTAAAGCTGTGTGGAGACATTATCAGAGGTCATCTATTGGAGACTTTGTGTGGACAGTATGAAGAATTGTAAAGACTCCTTCATGAGAAGATTGGTTGTCATTGATGCTGTAGCATGGAGACTACAGTGAAGCTGTAAACTGACAGAACTCAGTGATGAAGAGTTCTGAGAGCAAAACATTACTATCAAATGTGCCTTAACAAGATTGGGTCAAAACCCTTGGGGCTGGTGCCTCAGAAGTTAGAAGGATTGGAGTCCTTGAGGTTGATGCCTCAGAAGTTAGAAGGATTGGAGTCCTTTGGATTGTTTCCTTAGAAGTAAGAAGGATAGGTGTCCTTGGGACTGGTGTCTCAAGAACTGGAAGGATTGAAGTCCTTGGGAGTTGGTGCTCCTAAGTCCAAGATTGGTGCCTTGGAGAAATAGAATTGGAGCTCTGGAGGTTGGAGCCTCACAAAAGTCCAAGTTGGTGCTTGGCAACTGATTGCAACCATCTATATATTGTATCTATTTTACTGCAAAGATTATATTAATAAAAGCATTTATTCTTGTTGTTCATCTTGTGTTCTGAATATAAATGTTTTAATTGGTAAAACAATAATCGAAAAAGAAATACTGATTCACCCCCCCTCTCAATATTTCGAACATGGTGCACCTAGGGATTATAGTGGTAGCGATCAGAATCGACCCCATGTCACGCAAGTAAGAGACTGGCCCAATAGTCGATTTCTCTAGTCAAAAAAATATATGCAGCTGAAATAAATCAGAGAGATCAATCACACATTGCAGAATAAAATCACCCACAACAATTCTCCATCATTTCATTATCTGGAAAATCTTTTCGATCCACAGAGATATAAGGAAAAACAACAAAACCTAGGAACCTGCAAGACAACTCCCTCAAAATGAATTTGGCCCAAGGTAACTCGACCTCAAGGAAATTAGCTCTGGATGAAATCAACCTAGAGAACTTGACCCAACTACTCGGCCTCCTCTGGATAAATTCAATCTCCCTCCAACAACTAGACCTCCTCTGGATAAATTCAATCTCCCTCCAACAACTCGACCTCCCCTAAATAAATTCAGTCTCCTTCCAGCAACTCGGCCCTACAATCTCCTCATACTCGACCCTCCTAGATTCGCACAAACCCATTCACACTGCTCCTTCTCTACACACTAGTCCACTGAGCCACTCGGACTTAGAGAAAATCACTTTCTTTGAATGATGACTCGCTCACACAACTTGTGCTCTGTGTGTGCCTTCACCTCCTCACTAGGCTTTCTTTATAATCTTCATTTAGTCCAAATCCCTAACCCCAATCTCCCTTCTAGAACCATCTTGGAGATCAACGATTTAGAGTATTTCTGTCAATTAAATAATTAAATTATTTATCCCTAGAAAATAACTCAACAATCCACAGTAATCAATTTACTTTAATTATTGTACTTTTTCTAAGTTAGACTTAGGAAAGAAGACATCAACCACTAGAAGAGGAAAATAATGTCTTCCACATGGTAAGACACCAAGCCTATGTATAAGACCTTCTAAATCTACCACTCATATTAACACCCCTCCTAGAAAGGAGGGGATTCTCCACCACCCCCAGCTTACCTCGATACTTCACAAGCTTCTCTTTCACTAGAGGCTTAGTGAGAACATTTGTCACCTGCTCCTCTACAGAATGCACTGCAATCTCACAACACCCCTCTGGACCCTATCATTCATGAAGTGATATTTGATCCCAATATGCTTGGATCAATAATGAAGCACGGGATTCTCAAAGAGCTTAATGCAACTATGATTATCATAATGGATCACTATGTGAAAAATCCAACTAAACTGGAAAATATTCTCCTAACTGTATATTTAATTATACAGTTTATTTGCTACAGCAAACAATGAATAAAATCACAACTGCAATTTTCACCATAAAAATGTTGCGGAAAATGAAATGTTGGAAACAGACAAGTTCTAGCACACACACACAAATTTTGACACCGTTATTTTTGGACAATTGTCCCCGGAAAAACCCATGTGGGAAAACCGGTGCAGCAGTATGAGGGTTTATTTTTATTATGCAGCAGCAAAAATCTTAGTACAATAATTTGGATGCTCTACTAGCAATCCAATCTGAGAGAAATATGGACAAAATTATTGTGAGGGTTTTTCCTCGCCCCATAGTTGATTTTTGTCTCTGGATCTGCCTCCCAAGCCACACGCAAATCCTTTTGCGTTAACCTCTACGCAGAGCTTATGCAGGCTCCGCCATAGTTGCCTCCGGAAAACTCTAAAATCCACAGTTTTTTCTCTCTCTGGATCTCGAACTGACTCATTAGATCATCTGAGCAAAATCTCGGCCTCAAGCAACTAAATCACTAGCTCCTCCAGCTAGATCGAACTGTTTTGTTGTTATGCCTACGCAGACCCTCTAGGGATTCCGCACTCCCTCTCACTGCCTCTTCTGCATCTAGAAGACTTCCTCCAGAAATGTTGTCAACCTCCTCCGCCACTTGCTACTCACCCTCTGGCTCGATCTTCTATGTTGAATCTCTGCTACTAGAAAAATTGAACTATCTGGGTAACTAAGTATCTGCACTTGTGTGTCCTCCATCTACTCATCGACCTCCTCTTATAATCACCAATTGGGACTCCAACAGCCAAGATTGAAACATAATCAATGGATGAGATAATTTTTGGGTCGATCTATGTGAGTTTCTAGATGATTCACACCTTTCTCAAATAATACTGACTAATTAACCCCTTTTCCTAAGTTTAGGCTTAGGAAATATTTAGAAATAGGCTAATAATCTAATTGAGACACGTCTAGGTGGAATTTCCATAAACGATTTATGGGTTATGGAGAACACTTGTGTTTTATCCTCTCCACAAAGTTTCGAGACTAGAACACCTTTGATGTTACAAAAACTCACACACAATTGACCACATCTGTAGATCAAATAACCCTGCAAGCATCTTACGAAGCCACACTGCCTCACAACTCGCCATACTCGCTTCCATGTACTCTACCTCTGTTGAACTAAGTGCCACTGACTATTGCTTCCTATTGAACCATGAGATTGCGTTTAATCCCAAGCTGAAACAACATTCAAATGTGGACTTTTTGTCCACCATACTCCCTACCCAATTAGAATGTGTACCCTTGCAGCTCCACTCCTCCATCTCTAACATACCTCAATATAAACTCTATTGTGCCACGTAGGTATCCCAACACATGCTTCGCTTCCACCCAATGAACTTGTCTCAGCTCCACCATGAACTGTTTGAATGTGTTAACAGCAAAATATATATAGGACCTAGTGTTGACCAGATACATCAAAGAACCTATCAGTTGCCTATACAATGTGGGATCCACTAATTCACCTTCAAAAGAACTCAACTTCTTCAGGTTAGTAATCATAGATATAGGCATAGGCATGCAATCCTCCATCCTGAATTTCCTCAAGATCTCCACAGGATACTTACCCTGACCAAGGAAAATCTCTCTTGGCTACTACCACACCTCCAATCCTAAAAAGTAATGCATCAAGCCAATGTCCTTCATGTTGAACTCTGAAGCTACCACTCACATCAACACTCCCTCCTAGTAAGGGATTCTCCACCACCCCCATCTTATCTCGGTATTTTGCCAAGCTTCCCTTTCAGTAGATGCTTAGTGAGAACATCTGCCACCTACATCTCTAGAGAAATATATTGCAATCTCACAGCACCCTTTTGGACCCTATCTCTAATGAAGTGATATATGATCTCAAAAAGCTTGGACCGATCATGAAACATGGGATTCTTAGAGAGCTTGATGCAACTCTGATTATCATAGTGGATCATTGTTGGCCCCATTTCCAAATAAAATAATCCCACAAGCATCTTGCGAAGCCACACTGCCTCACAACTCGCCATATTCACTGCCATGTAATTTGCCTCTGCCGAACTGAGTGCCACTAATTGTTGCGTCCTTGCTAAACCATTAGATCATGGTTGATTTGAAGTTGAAACAACATCCAAATGTGGACATTCTATCCATCACACTCCCTACCCAATCCGAATTTGTGTACCCCTGCAACTCCACTCTTGGCTCTGACATACGTCAGTGTAAATTCTATTATCCCACATAGGTATCTCAGCACATGCTTCGCTTTCACCCAATGAACCTGTGTCAGCTCCACCACGAACTGTCTAAGAGTGTTCACAACAAAGCATTTATACGACCTAGTGTTGAACAGATACATCAAGGAACAAATTAGTTGCCTATACAGTGTGGGATCCACAATTCACCTTCAAAAGCACGCAACTTCTTCAGGTTAGTGATCATAGATATAGACATAGGCTTGCAATCCTACATCCTAAATCTCCTCGATATCTCCATTGCATACTTGCCCCGCACAAGTAAAATCTCTCCTGTCTACTGTCACACCTCCAATTCCAAAAAGTAATGCATCAAGTCGATGTCCTTCATGTCAAATTCCAAAGCAAGATCCTGCTTGCCCATCCCTATAAGCTTCTTTGATCCTGTCAAAAAGAGATCGTCCACATATAATACCAACTTGAGCGGTTCACCCTCAACGAGTACATAGTACAAGTTGGGATCTGCCTCATTCTTAGTGAAGCCCAAACCAAGAAGATATCCATTGATCTTGGTATACCATGCGCGCAAAGCCTACTTTGACCCATAAAGGGCCTTCTTCAACCTGCATACATGAGAATTTCTCGCATATACCTCAAACCCCTAAGGTTTCTCAATATACACCTCCTCCTCAATAACCCCGTTGAGTAGAGCAGTGTTTACATCCATTTGATGTATCATCCACTCCATCTCTGAAGTAATGGACATAACTGCTCTAATAGATGCATATGGCGACAGGTGTGAATGTCTCCTCATTGTCTACTCCCTCCTTTTGGGAGAACCCTCTCGCCACAAACCCTGCCTTATACTTCTCGATATTGCCATAGCTGAATGCTTGATCTTATAGATCCATCGAGAAGTGACCACAAACTTTCCTTTCCGCCTCAGCACAATGTCCCAAATCTCATTGCTCATGATGGAGCAATACTCCTCTATCATGGCATCCCTTCAGACCTGCTCATCTATAGCCTCCTCAAAAGTGGAAGGCCCTGACTCGCTAACACTACTCGTTAGTGCCAAATAACTGGAATATCTAGTCGATGGTCTGCTTTGCCTAAAAGTGCTTCTAGGATCCTGCACAGGCTCCTTAGCATCACTCAATGTTTGCTCGACCCATCTGAACCTCCTCCTAATAGAGCTCAAAGGAATATCCAGCTCATCCTCTGAATCTACTGGTTGTGCCCCTACTAGTGTTGTCAGTCCCTGCTCAGCCTTAGGAGCCTCTTGCTCCCGCTCCTCTACCATTGTTGGCCCCCTCATACGAACTCTCCTAAGGGTCCTACGCTCATCAAATCTAACATCTCGACTCAAGATCACCTTTCTCCGCCTTGGAATGTAGACTCGATAGGCCACTGACACTCGTTGTAGCCAACAAACATGCCACTCTCATATAAGGGCTCCATCTTAGTCCTCTTCTTTGTATGAACATGAACATAAATTGGACTACCGAATATGCACAAATGACTCACATCCGGTTTCACTCCGTAAACAGCTCCCTAGGAGTCACGTCCTCCAATACCCTGTGAGGACTCTTGTTTTGCATGTACACAGTTGTATTGTAGGCCTCCGCCCACAAAAACATAGGCAACCCCTGATCATATATAATTGCCCTTGTTGCCTCCATGATGGTCCTCTTTTTCCTCTCGGCAACCCCATTCTATTGAGGATTGTATGGTATTGTGAGCTCCTCCTTAATTCCTACCTCCCTACAAAAATCCTAGAGCTCATTAGAGGTATACTTAGCCCTATTATCCGATCTTAGCACCTAATCTTCTTCCCTGTCTAGTTCTCCACAAGAGCCTTAAACTCCTAAAACCGATCAAAGACCTCATCCTTGGTCTTCAGGAAGTAGATCCAAGTCTTCCTAGAATAATCATATATGAATGTCGCAAGCAAAGGACCCTGTGATTAACGTTACATACATAAGACCACAAATATCATAATGCACCAAGTCTAACACGCCCTTAGACCTGATCTCACAGTGAGGATACGCAGCTTTGCCCTGCTTGCCAAGTGCACACCATTTACACATTCCATCCTTCCCCACCCGGATCTCTGGAAAACTAGTAACCATCCTGGATTTCTGGAAAGCTAGTATCCATCCACTACACCATAGAAAGAGCTCTGTAGTGTAGGTGCCCCATCTTCCTATGCCAAATCTCGCTTTGGCTATCACTCTCATGAATGAGAGCCTTCACTAGTTGTCCTCTCAACAAATAGAGATCCCTCTCCCTTCTACTAATCACTCGCTTCTTACTGAAATCGCTCCCCTTCGGCCCAATAGCCACTTTGCCTCCAGTAAAGCTAACCTCCAATCCTCTATCTTCTCTATCTAAAACTGAAAGGAGATTTTTCTCCAACCCCGGTGCATATAATACCTCATTCACTTCCATGATACCACCTAAGTCCATCTAGAACTCAATACTCCTAGCTCGACTGCATACTTGGTCTTGTCAACAAACTCCACATTTACATCTTTGGGCCCCCTAGTCATGGTGACGAAGAAGTCACGAGATCTCGTCATATGACGAGAGGCTCCACTATCCACAAACCAGACACCTCTTGTGACGATTCCAGAAAGGCAAGATACTATGGCGAAGTTTTCCTCAAACCTCTCTGCCATCTCTTACATTTGTGCAATAGTTGTTGTAGCAGTCTTACCCTTGCCCTTCTTTTTGTTAGGACACTAGCTAGCAAAATGCCCCAACTTATGACAAGAAAAGCATTTTACTTTTCTCATATCCTTTTCCTTCTTGTTCTATGAAGATGCTCCTCCACCCTAGTTATGTTTGGCCTTCGCTTTGCCCTTTTTCACTTATGCAACAAGAGAAAGCTCGTCTTTCTCTTCTTCGGCCCTTCGTTGTCCTTCAATTAACAAGTTTTCTCATATTTCTTTCTAGGTGAAGTCATCCCATAACTGGCTCCAATTAGGAAGTTGTTGACGAGCAAGAACCCCATCCACAAAAGTGGACAACTTGCTTTACGCACCCCTTCAGAGCAACTTTAACTAGCTCTGAAACATGTACAGTTTCCCCAATAGCTACAAGCTCATCACGAGCCTGTTGGACCCTCGTGACATAAGATGTTATGTTCTTAGATCTATTCATTTTAATATTATTTAACTTTTCCTGCAGCACCATTTCTTTGTTCTCGTTTGTACTTCGATAAAGACTGATCACAGCTACCCACATCCCTCTTTCGGAGTCCTTCCCTGATATGTTAAGAATTATATGATCCCTCATACCATCCAAAATTATGCAACTCGCTTTCATATCCTTGGTCATATGCTCCATTGCAAGATTCAGATCTGAAAGACCCTGCACGTCTTTCCTCACTAAATCCCAAAGACCATTCATCTTCAAAATCCAAGTTATTCGCTCCTTCCAAGGACTGAAATTTGATACCCCATCCAACCCGCCTTTGTATCCAAACTATTCAATGAAGCCATCTCCACAAATCAACCACAGCCACAAAACCTAGCTACAAAATTTTAAGAAATAATTTTGCTGTTGCAAAAAGGAAAACTTGTTTCTACAAATGCTTGTGATATCAGATCTCGCTTTCCGAGTCTTCTAGATAGCTCTAATCCCATGTTAAATTTCTAATACAAGCCAAATTTATTTTCTCACAGCAATTTAATTTATCCCCGCCAATTTATTTATTTCCCCAAATAATTATTGAATCACCGAAAAATAAAATCATTGGAATTTTTAACTTCTAGAATTAAATATATGTAGTGGAAATAAACCAGAGAGATCAATCACACGTTGCAAAATAAAATCACCCACAACAATTCTCCATCATTTCATTATCTAGAAAAAACCCACAAAGATACAAGGAAAAAAAATACAAAACCTCGAACCCTGTCAAGGTAACTCGAGCAAGGAAATTATCCCAAGGTGACTCGACCTCAAGGAAATTAGTGTCTGGATGAAATCGGCCTAGAGATCTCGGCCCAACTACTCTGCTAGAAACTTGATCTGTGGCCTCCTTGTGAAAATTTATGAATCTAACAAACCAGAGATCCTACTATAGTAAATTGATTTGCATTACCTACTTGTGTTCTTCAGTTAACAAGTTATTTTTAGAAATATTCAGAAAATATTAATGCAAATACATTGTAGCCTACACCAATATACAAATCAAGCACTGAAAAATAAATGAGACAACCACACAAAGGACACATTTATTTTTGGACTAAACATCCCCGGAAAAACCCAATGCAGGAAAACCGATGCAGCAGCTCTGTGGGTTTTCTATATTAAGCAGTAGTTCTAAATACAAAAGCTGGTTGCCCTCCCAGCAAACCAGCGACAGAGAAATACAATGGTGGAAAACCTGAGTGAGTTTTACCTCACTTCACCCGGCAGATTCCGGCTGATTCAACAGCAAAATTGGTTCGCCCCAGCTACAACTGCGTTGCCCCTTCGCAGTAACTGCATAGGCCTACTGGAGCTCTCTGAGGCTCTGCGTCAGCTCTTCTGACCATTGCGTCAGCTTTCCCAACTGTTCTGGCAGTTCCAGCTCTCTGTGTGGAAGGCAACTTTCTCCCTCTGCGCTGGCCCTTCTGACTTTGCGTCAAGGCTGTGTGGGCCCAAATTGGCCCGAGGTCAGCTCTCCTGGCTACCGCACTTCCTCCACAAGCTTGTCTCCGCCTCTCTGTCAATATTCCCAAACTATCCCTGCCCTCAGCTGCGAGATCTCCCCAATCAATTTTCCTCCTGAGAACTTCTCACCTCAGAAAATCGATTTCCTCAATCTCTCTGTGTGTGTTCTCCAACTGACCCCAAACCTTCCTTTATACTTTCCTTGTTGAGAAATCAACGGTCGTGATCTAGTCTCTAATCAACGGCCAAGATTAAATTAGACTTGATCCTCGTCTCTTAGAAGCTTCTCACCCATATTTGCATTTATACCCATTAAAAATATTAATTATTTTAATAAAATACAATCCGGGTGGAATTTCACCAAACGATTTTTGGGTCTTGGAAATCTCATGTGTTCTAGCCCCTCAACAAAATTCAGAGCTAGAGCACATCCGATGCTACCCAAAAATCAACACTCCCTCTTAATGAGGAATGTGCTCTAGCAATACTTCCCAGTTGAAGTATTACACTGATCCACAACATCGGTCCTCTGCGTTGCTGATGTTCAGCCTGCTGCCCTTCATCCACTACGTTGCTGCAATCTGCACTGCTGCCCATGACATTGCCACTGTCACTGTTGCATCTGTACTGCATCTCCCTCTCAATATGTTACATCATGTTGCCCATAGCACTGCAACTGCTAACTGCTGCACTGCAACTCAGTTGCTGAGAAGTAAGCAACTGAAAAAGCCACCCAAAGGCTGACATGTTGGTTAGTCTAGATACCCATGATGCTGAAGCTACCTCTGTTGCTAATATGTGTTGACCCTCTGATGCTACTGCGTTGTTGTTGTATCTGTGAAAATTTCTAAACAGAAATTCTATTACTGTAGCAACTGATTTATTTTACCTACTTATTTTCCAATAAGTTATTTACAAAATCCCTTCAGTATATATTAAAATAAATTCCACTGCAGATATCACACCATTATACAAAAACAAATACATGCACAAGAATCAAACACATCAACACAGTTATTTTTAGACAATTGTCCCCGAGAAAACCCAATGCGGGAAAACTAGTGCAGCAAAGGAGGGTTTTATTAATCTTCAGCAACAATCGCTCCTGAGACTTTTTGACACCGTGAAGGACTTCCTTTCCCTACTATGTCAGCCCTGCGTCATTGTGCTTGGCTCTGCATTGCTATTTCCTTCTCTGCGTCATCCACTACGTCTCTATGATCTGCATCTCCCTCTACGCTGTCTCTCAGAGTCCCTACATCACCTCTTTTGAGCTTCCTGACTACTGCTAATCACCCCCTCTTCCTCCACCCTACAACTCTCGCTCTGAAATTGATTTTCCCTCTCTGAAAATCAAGTTTCCTTGGGATATTGAGTATCTGCAAGTGTATCTCTAAATGACCCTCAATTCTTCTCTTATACTTTTCTTGTTGATGAATCAACGACTGAAATTAAGTCCATAATCAACGGCTAAGATTAAAAAAGACTTGATCCTCCTCTCTCAGAAGCTTTTCATCCTTATCTTTATTAATACCCATTAATATTTTTATTTTCCTAAGTTTAGACTTAGGAACCCATTAATAATATTTTTTATTTTAATAACTCCTCCTCCGGATGGAATTTCCCAAAACGATTTCTGGGTCTTGGAGATCTCATGTGTTTTAGCCTCTCCACCAATTTTCATGGCTAGAGCATATTCGATGCTACCAAAAATCAACAGTATCTACTCTATGCCTCCCACAATGCTCAACGCTCTATTGTGTTGCTTCAGACTTTGACAGTCTAGGTCTGCCATTGTTGCTCCACCATCCTCACACCAATTGAATCTCGTCATTCCGCTATTGTCATTAAAGGCTCCCGTAGCCGTATGTGATCCTAGAGCTTGGGCACCTCAAGGATCGTGCCCTTGTGTAGTCCTCCCGACTACAACTCAATATCGCCCCACCTCTTTTCTAGAGGTGCATGAGCACTCATGGCGCAACCATCATCATCGTCCTCTTTGTCAACTTTCGTCGGTGCAGTCTTTGAGTCAGACTTCTCTTCCTTGTCGTTCTTCCGAGGGCACTGCGTGGCGAAATGACCCCTTTCTCCACATCTAAAGCATCTGACTTTGGATATGTCCTTTTTCCAATTGTGTTGCCCTTGTTATCCCGCTGATGCGAGAGTTGTATCCTCCTCTTCCTCCTTGACTCTAACCCCTTTTCTACTACTTCCCGACTTGGTCAACCATTTGATCTCTTCCTATCGAAGAGTTGCACACAGCTCCTCCCAACTGGGAAGAGAAGCACTGCACAAGATACTTTGGACAAAGGTTTCCCAATCTTCAGTGACTGCATTCAAGGCAGTCTTGACCATAAATTCAGGATCTAGTGTAACCCCTACAGAAGTTAATTGGTCACGGATCATTTGCAACCTGACGAGGAAGGGATCAATTTCTTCTCCCTTATGAATCTGAAACTGTCTTAGCTGACTCTCAAGCAACATCTTCCGTTGAACGGAAATTCCCTCGTACAAGGTGGTCAAGGCCTCCCACATTTCCCTCCTGGTGTCTTTCTCAACAATATGTGGGGATCACATGATCCTTGACCCCGTCCAAGATCATGCACTTTGCTTTTGCCTGAGCATCCTCGTACTTCTTGAGAGGATCAACATCAACTGGAACAACAACCGTCTTCAAGGCATAATCCTTGATGCAATTTTTATCCAAAAGTGCCAAGATCATGGCCTTCCAAATGACGAAGTTGGATGCTCCATCCAACCTATCTAGATCCCTCAATCCGTTAACTGTCATCTCTGCTCAAACGAATGTCGAATTGGTTCTCTTCTCCCTCTTTCGTTGTTGCCCCAGCAAAACTCGGATCTGGATTTCTTTGGCGCTAGAAATCCTCTAAGGAACAAGCTCCCTCTGAATTTTGATTTCCTTCACGGAAATCCTTCTGCCAACCACTTTCAAACCACTCCTCTTTGATCTCTCTTTGTTGTTGCTCAACACTACATCTAGATTTCTTGACTAAAATCTTCTGAGGAATTGATTCCCTCTACTTTGCTTCTGCCCACTAGGTATTGTTCTGTGCCAACAAAATCAGCACCTCACCAGCAACACCAGATGAAATCTGCGTTGCACATCTAGCCCCAACAACTAGAAAAACGAGACTCAACAGTCTCTACGCTGGCCCAGTAATAATTGTGCTGCCCTTTGCAGCAACGTCACTGAATCAAGCTGACGCAGGTTCTGCATGAGCCTCTCTTGGTGACTGCGTCACCCCTCCTCTACTCTCTCGACCAGAAATTGCGTTGTCTCTCGGGACAATTGACTTCGCACACAGATTTTCTTTTGTTCTTTTGCCGATGGCTTTAGTCCTCCTTGATTTGCAATCGCTCTGATACCATGTGAAAATTTCTAAATCTAACAAACCAGAAATCCTACTGTAGTAAACTGATTTGCATTACCTACTTGTGTTTTTTAGTTAACAAGTTATTTCCAGAAATATTCAGAAAATATTAATCCAAGTACACTGCAGCCTACACCAATATACATATCAAGTACTAAAAAATAAATGAGACAACCACACAAAGGGCACACTTATTTTTGGACTAAACGTCCCCGAAAAAACCCAATGCGGGAAAACCGATGCAGCAGCTCTAAGAGTTTTCTATTATTAAGCAGTAGTTCTGAATACAAATGTTGGTTTCCCTCCCAGCAAACCAGTGACAGAGAAATACAATGGCGGAAAACCTGAGTGAGTTTTACCTCACTTCACCCGGCAGATTTCGGCTGATCCGGCAGCAAAACTAGCTAGACCTAGCTACAACTGCGTTGCCCCTTCGCAGTAACTGCATGGACCTGCATGGACCTCTCTGAGGTTATGCATCAACTCTTTTGCCCACTGTGTCAGCTTTCCCAGTGGTTTTGGCAATTCTAGCTCTCTGTGTAGAAGGAAACTTTCTCCCTTTGCGCTAGCCCTTCTGGCTCTGCATCAACGCTGCGTGGGCCTAGACTAGCCCAGCGTCAACTCTCTTGGCTACTGCAGTTCCTCCACAAGCTTCTCTCCGCCTCTCTGTCAGTCAGTATTCCCGAACTATTCCTGCCCCTCAGCTACAAGATCTCCCCAATCGATTTCCTTCCTGAGAACTTCTCAACTCAGAAAATCGATTTCCTCAATCTCTCTATGTGTTATCCAAGTGACCCCAAACCTTCCTTTATACTTTTCCTGTTGAGAAATCAACGGTCGTGATCTAGTCTCTAATCAACAGCCAAGATTAAATTAGACTTGATCCTCATCTCTTAGAAGCTTCTCACCCATATTTTCATTAATACTCATTAATATTTTAATTTTCCTAAGTTTAGACTTAGGAACCCATTAAAAATATTAATTATTTTAATAAAATACAATCAAGGTGGACTTTCACCAAACGATTTGTGGGTCTTGGAGATCTCATGTGTTCTAGCCCCTGCACAAAATTTCGGAGCTAAAGTACATCCAATGCTACCCAAAAATCAACACTCCTTGCGTGCCACTAATGCGCACTAGGGAAAACTTGGCCCTCCAGCGGCTTCGTCCAAATAAATTCAATCTCACTGTAGCAACGCGGCCCAGCAATCTCCTCCTACTTGGCCCTCCAGCAACTCGACCTCCTCCAGATAAATTCAATCTCCCATCCAACAACTCGGCTTTGCAATCTCCTCCTACTCGACCCTCCTAGATTCGTATAAACCCACTAGCACTTCTCCTTCTCTGCACACTAGTCCATTGAGCCACTCACACTTAGAGAAAATCATTTTTCTTTGAATGATGACTCGCTCAATCAACTTGTGCTCTTCGTATGTCTTCACCTCCTCACCAAGCTTCCTTTAGAATCTTCATTGAGTCCAAATCCCTAACCCCAATCTGCCTTCTAAAACCACCTTCGAGATAAATTGTTGAGATTATCTCTAAGTCACTTAAATAATTAAATTAATTATCCTTAGAAAATGACTCAATAGTCCACAATAATTATTTTACTTTAATTATTGTACTTTTCCTAAGTTAGACTTAGGAAAAAAGACATAAATCACTAGAAGAGACGAATAATGTCTTCCACGTGCTAAGACACCAAGCCTATGTAGAAGACCTTCCAAAGCTACCACTCACATCAACAAAATTCAGTCATAATATTCTATTGATGACAATTCCCATCTCTATAAACTGAGAATGAAAACATTCCAATACCAATTTGATTTTCCAACTTGCATCATGGTTCTCTATGAAGTTGGTCACACTTACATAATTTTTAAAATCAATTGTCATAGAATTTCTCTCTAAACAAACTATATTTGTGTGTATGCCTTATATATTTCAAATTACTCTTCACTAGCACAATATTGTCTATTAAGGAATGCCAAGTAAGAGCCTTATATGCAAAGGGAATTTTGCTAACAACACTTATCCAACACCACAACTATAACTGTCAAAGTGCAAGAATTGACAGAACAAGTTTGGCTCCATGGCAATGACAACATCATATGATTTTATAATAGTTGTTAATTGCTTATGACAACCATATAGAGATTGGCATCCATGCAATTCCCTTTTCCTAAAAAACAATGTATATTATTTTGCTGTAGAATATCAATAATAATAGTTAATAAAATAGATTGAAAGAGAAAAACAAAATATTAAGGGCAGTATATTTTAGGGTCTGAATGGAATGTTAATTCATTGTGAGAATGGGAAAAGGGCACAATTCAGCCATAATATTCTATTGATGACAATTACCATCACTGTAAAATGAGAATGAAAACACTCTAACGCCAATTTGATTAGCCAACTTGCATCATGGTTCTCTATGAAGTTGGTTACACTTATATTTTTTTAAATCAATTGTCACAGAATTTACCTCTAAAGGAACTATGTGTGTGTATGCCTTATATACTTCGCATTGCTCTTCACTAGCACAATCTTGTCCATTAAGTAATACCAAATAAGAGCCTTATATGCAAAAGGAATTTTGCTAATAACACCTACCTAACACCACAACTATAATTGTCGAAGTGCAAGAATTGACAGGACAGTTTCTCTGCATGTGAATTATCCAAACAAAATTTCAAATTTGATTTAGCCTGCTGTACAGCAAAGACTGCAGAATACCTGTTTAGCTGCTAGAAGCTTCTCACATTGATCTTTCAATGATGGGAGTTCTTCTTGAATCTTCTTGATGCGATACATTAACTTATATGGATTTGCCTGCATTTTCAATTATGTAAGCAACAGTAATGCCTGAGATACTTTTCAATGCCATGCATTTGAGCATTCAATGTCCCATAAGATATTAGAAGCAAGTTAATAAAACGTTGTAAATGAAGAAAAGACAGGTATCATTTATCAGTCCAGCTTCCAACAACATGCTAAGGCCTTTGTGGTAGATAAGACACAACAAGCAAACAGTTGGCATTGAGTAGTACAAAAGAATGCAACAGAAGGTGAAATACCATTTTGATGTGGAACTACTTAATGATTACTAAATAATCTTAATCTAAGAACATGAATATACAATCCATAAAACAAAAGTTCTTTAAAGTTCCAAGGTGATTTTGTAAGTACATTACAGGATAAGATTAGAAAAAGAACTTGTCTTCTATCATGAAAATCATTGTTGCGAACATCGGCATTGGGATAAAATCAGCAAGGGTCTGGAAAACCAAAAAATCGTAAAAATCGGGAAAATATCGGTAAAAAATCGCCTAATGTCACCAAACTTAAGATAGCATAAAAATATCTTTAAAAATCGGCAAGCATCGGCTAGGCCAAAAAATCGTGATTTCGAGATAAAATCGGGATGTTATCGAGATGTTCACAACACTGATGAAAATCTTTTAACAAGTGCTTTTTCAGCATGCAAATGATGTCAAAGATAGAATCCATCATATATTCAAAGAAACAAGAGACTCAATAATTTACTTAAGTTTGAAGGTGAGCAAAGAATAAATTCCTACAAAAAGGAAATAACATCTTCACATGTCTAAAGCAACTGCTAGAAAAGATGTGTTAGAAAATTTGCATAGAACAAAAGCAAAAAATGTCTGCACCAGCAAATGAGAAAAAGAACAATCAAAAGACATATAATCCATCATATATTCGAAGAAATAAGAGACTCAATAATTTACTTAAGTTTGAAGTTGAGCAAAGAATAAATTCCTACAAGAAAGAAATAACATCTTCGCATGTCTAAAACAACCACTAGAAAGGATGTGTGTTAGAAAATTTGCATAGAACATAGCAAAAATGTCTACACCAGCAAATGAGAAAAAGAGCAATCAAACGACATACTTCATTAATCTCAGGACAAGTATTTTATGTGAGTAGATAGAGTGTGTGACTCTCTGTATTTTATAATTAGAGACTAATTAAATGTCTAAGCTAAACCAGAGTCGTAATACATTGACAAATTCCTATAAAAAGGAAATAACATCCTCATATGTCCAAAACAACTACTAGAAAAGATGTGACTTGTGAGTGTTAATAAATTTGCATAGAACAATAGCAAAAATGTGCAAATGAGAGAGAGAAAAATAAAACGACATACTTCATTAATCTCATAACAAGTCTTTTATGTGAGTAGATGAACTGTGTTACTCTTCGTATTCTATAATTAGAGACTAATTAAATGTCTAAGCTAAATTAGAGTCATAATAAAGTGACTTTATTCTATAGTGTACTTTCTAATTTATCTAAAGTACTATACATGACCATTAAATACATGCTCTATTACTCTACCATAATGGTTATATTACACCACTGCTTGTCATCAAACATAACCAACTTATTTTGACCAAGCAAGTAAAAGAAATTGACTGCAGCTCGCCTCAAAGTAATGCAATCAATCCACAAAAGTTCAAGGTTCACAACTTCCCATTATGCATCTTTTTTATGCTCCACGTACCTCTCTTTAATGTTTCCATAGGACAAGAGATAGAGATGGTTGCAAAGCATGACATCAACCAAGTCATCTACCATGTGATCATCCACTGACTCATTAACCAGATAAGAATCAATGATCACTGAAAATTTCAGCCTACGTACCATCAATGTAACATCTGACTTATCCTCCAATAAATGCACCTTTTCCACACCTTTATAGCAAGATATATGAGAACTGAAAAACCAGGCCTTTTCAACCTGAAACGGCTAGTAAAGGGTCTAACATATCCATTTCACCTCTAGCTCAACTTCACAACTCTTTACATTCATTTCGAATTTCCAACAGCAAAATTGAACTCCCATGAATAGCAAAATTATGTCTAGTTTCATTATCAAAGCAATTTTGCCATCACCTTTTAGTGGCCAAATTATCTTTTTATTTCTAAAATTCACCCTGATGATTTAATGAGCAACCCAAATTAAATTTCTAAATTCTATAAAATTTACCAACTACAATTTAAACAAAATTTATCAATTTAATCCACAGATACATACCCAAATTCCGTGTTTGAAGTCGATTTAGTGTTGTTGTAGCACCAATTTGTTTTCGTTACCAAAATGACCAAAACCTCCCTGCCAAACCGGGACAATCTCGATACCCAGTTCCAAAGCACTTCAAATTTGAAGCACTCTAGCCTCTGTGCCCAAAACTCCAAAGGACAATTAAGCTCAATCTCTCTCACTGTCTATGGCTCTGTTAGAAATTCCTGTCTCTCCCCAGAACTTCCAAAAATCTACCTGCATCCGTGAGACTGGAAAAGTAATCATATCCTTTTCATACCCCCTTGGTCTCCTTATATCCCCTTGATGGGCATCGCCTCCAGATTTTTTACCGCCCTCCATTCATCTATTGTTGGTACTCTCCATCTAGAATGCCTTTCCCTTTTAGATGCGGTCATATTTATTTCAATGAACATTAAATGCTTGAGTATAATCGTTTATTTGTCTTGTTTGATTACTTTACTTATGAGTTAATAAATTACTTTAATTAAAAAGTTAACAAATTACTTTATTTAAAAAAAGCACTTTATTTATCTTAATTAATTTAAATAATAATTTAATTATATTTAATTTATGATCCATTGTATTTTTTCTTTTTCTTTTTTTTTTAAGTTAAATTAATGCATTAATGTGGCATACCTATTAAATACCCTACTTGATATATTCATTAAATTCTAGTGAGTTAGGAATTTATTTCAATAATCAATTTATTACCTTAAACTTAGACATTTCCAATGTTAGCCAGTATGTGTACTAGTGCAATACATGTGGTTCGTGCAAATGTAGCTATCATATGGATGCCTCGTATGCATGTTAATATACACATTTTATTTGTAATTGTAAGTAGGTCATTGCATACACCCCTCCTTCCGAAAACTTCGTCCCGAAGTTAGGGTTTATATAGTATATTAGTAATTATTCAGTGATTAGTATAATCATATAAGAAATTGTGTTTCAAAATTAAATTTTTGTTTAACATGAGGGCATTTTAGAATTTGTGTTTTTGAACATTTAAATTTTTACAACCATAATAGTCATGCCCTGCACCTATCGAGTTCCCAAGTTATTCTAGAATCATCTTACCATTCTCAATCTCTTTTGCTCCCATCCTATCCATCTTCTATTGGTGTATGCCATGGTGTCAACTATACTGACCTAACCATTCATAAACCCTAAGGATGACAATGTCAACAATATCGACATCATTTCCTAATAGGCATCTGGCAGTCATCATCACACGCCTAAGGAAGCATGACTCGCACGATCCTCCCATGACTCCAAGTTCTGGAAGATAAACGATGGGTAGTATCTCCAACCCTCCTAGTGGGACCAGGGTCAACACCCTATCATGGAATCTTATTGAGTCTTAATTGCTCTTGTTGTTTTGTCATCACATGGACGGTTTGGTAACGATATTATTTGCAATGTAAACACGTGTCCACACATTATAACATATGCATCAATATAGTCAAAATAGATTGTATTTAAATAACATTTTATGTTATTTCACATATGCTGTTATCTACGATATTGATCTTTGCATTCACATAACATACGTGGCCATGTCCAACCCATATATTTGTAAGTTAGCTTTCATATTAAAATGTAGTCATCGTTTTATCTCCATCTCATCAATCATGTCGATATGCAAAAATGAAATAAAATTATAGATATCTCATCCATATCATAATTCATAATTTGGATTTCATAGCAAGGTTAATCAAATACTAAACTTCATATTGGTATTCACGTATCAGCAGAGTTAAGTAAATAACATATACCATGTACCATCAAAATAAAAATTCATTTTTACATGTGATAATTTAAAATAATAGTCTTAAGTATCCAACTCAAAATAAAGTAAACATATACAAAATAAGGTTTTTAAGTTCTTCAAAATCAACACAAGTTGGGGTATCTTTGACATATGGTCTTTGTATCTTCACAGGTATCTGATCGAGGGCCATATTTGTCCCACTGGAATTTAACTGGTCTACCAGGCAGTTCTTGAGCTGTCAAATCCTACATTCCAATATACGTAATGGTTTGACTGAAATGGTTCCCTCGTTCGATACCTGCAATTCCTTCCATTGAAAGTTATGAGATTTGTTAGCTATTAATGTCTTAATACGGATACATGAAAAACATTATGAACTTTATGCAAGTGGGGTGGCAGTGCAAGACAATAGGCGACAAGTCCAACCTTTTCCAGAATTTTGAATGGTCCAATAAATCGAGGTGATAATTTTGTTCCTTTTCCAAACTGGATAGTGCTTTTGTTTGGTCTGATGCAGATGTAAACTTGAGCCCCTATTTCATAATTCCTATCTATCCTATTAGCATCAGTATAACTCTTTTGTCTATCCTATGCCTCCTTCAACCGATGCCTAATTTGTTTTACCTATTCTTCCATCTCTTGAATTAATTATGGCCCTACTATCACCCGATCTTCTAACATGTCCCAACTTAACGGTGTTCTGCAAGGTCTGTTGTACATTGCTTCAATTGGATGCATCCCGATTGAACTGTGGTAACTGTTATAGTATGCAAATTGAACTAAGGGCAAGTATTTTTCCCATTGTGTCTATTGATCCATAACGTACATCCTCAGCATATCTTCTACTACTTGGTTCACCTTTTCTGTTTGCTCATTAATCTCAAGATGATAAGTTGTGCTTAAATTTAGTTGAGTTCCCAAGGTTGATTGCATACAAGTCCAGAGTCTTGAAGTGAATCATGAGTCTATCTGATATGATCTTCTTGGGTACTCCATGAAATCTGATAATTTCATTTATAAATACCTGAGCTACGTCAGCAACTTCATAAGTATCTCTTAAGGGAATAAAATGGGTGTTTTTCTTTAATTTATCCACGCAACCAAAATGGCATTATGCCTTTGTGGGGTAAGAGGTAGCCCGATGATAAAATCCATGGAAACTACCTCCCATTTGGTCATAGAAATGTAGTAAGGTTACAGGAGACCTGCAGGATGACAATGGTTAGCCTTCACTTGCTAACATTCAAGACATTTTGCAACGAATTGGACAATATCGTGTTTCATACCTTCCCAAAAGAAGAGTTTCTTTGTATCAACATACATTTTATTTTAACCAAGATGTGCACAATACAATGCTCTGTGGGCTTCCTTAAGGATGGTGTTTCGGAAATTCCCACTATCAGGAATGTACATTCTTCCATGGAATCGCAAAATTCCATCATCTTCTAGTTCATATCCCTCAAACTTAAGTTCTTTTGGATTTTTACTATCACACCCGGACCTCACTTTTAAATACCAATTGTCTCTCAAGAGATGTTCTAGTACTCACTTCCTCAAGTCTACCTTGATAGGTATCAGGGAAAATATTTGTGGTCTTCTACTTAAAGCATCTGCCATTACATTCTCTTATCCTTTAATGTATGAAATTCCAAAATCATACACACTTAAGAATTCACTCCATCGTCTTTGTCTAGCATTCAAGTCTCTTTGGGTAAACATATATTGTAAACTTTGGTAGTCGCTTTTAAGCATAAAGCTTCTCCTTACTACAGTGTCTCCATATATTTAAAGCTAACATTATAGTGGCTAACTCTAAATCATGTGTGGCATAGAGTTGTTCATGAGGCTTTAATTTCCTTGAGACATATGCTATTACTCTTCTGTCTTGCATTAATACTGCACCTAATCCTTGCTTGGATGTGTTTGTACATATGGTAAAGTCTTTGTCCATATCAGGTACTCGCAAGATTGGTGCACTGGTAAACAATCTTTTAATTTCAAAGAATGACGTGTGACATTCCTCAATCCATTCATATTTAACTCCTTTACGCTGAAGGGTTGTCATAGGTTTTGCAATTTTTGGGAACTCTTCTACAAACCTTCAATAGTATCCAGCTAAACCCATAAAACTTCACACTTCATGTGCATTTTTTGGTATTGGCCATTCCATGATTGCTTTTACTTTCTCAAGATCTACTGAGATCCCTTCACCAAATATAATATGACCTAGGTAATGAATCTTCTTCTAAAAGAAGGGACACTTGGATACCTTTCCATATAGCTGGTGTTCCTTGAGGCAAGATCATACTATCCACAAATGTTCCTCGTGCTTTTTCTCATTTTTGGAGTAGATGAGAAAATCATCTAAGAAGACTTGTACAAAGTGGTCGAGATATTTGCAGAAAACACTATTCATAAGTGTTAAAATTGGCAACTATGGTGAACTTCCACCTTAAGATAGCTCATATGATGGAGATGATTATTGCATTTGATTCCTCTTTTCGAGAGGTACAATTTTGATATAAAGATCATCTCATTCTAACAAGCAGAAATGGAATTCTAAATTTATTCTTTCTCCTAGACAAATTGTCAAGGTCGGCCTCAGTCAAATGTAGGCTCATGAAGCCCAATGGATGTGTCTCCTCACCCTCAACGAATTGTATAAATATGAATAACCCTTCTCTCATTTGGACACTCCATCTCATCACATCATCTTCTCTCTCCTCTCTTGATTGGTTCGTACACTTGGAGGCTCTCTCTTCTTCGCACGTGTGGAAGGCAGATTTCAGGAGGTCGAAATTTCTGTGATTAGGGAAATGTTGACCAGCGTTGACTTGGGCACTTTGAGCAAGCGTTGATGATCTGAAAATCACTTATGTATGATCTCAGTTAATTAATGCAGGTGTTACAGACTCGTGCTGATGTGTGCCTATGTTATTTTAAGCAACAGATCGATAAGATTGCGAAATACACAAGGCAATGGAAAACAATAAGAGAAATATAGCAAGCAAATACAAAAACACAAAAATTTAATAAGGAGTTCACCAAATCCTCCTGGGCTACGTCTCCTGGTCCAGCTTTCAGTGGTGGCCTTCTCTATTGTGTCTTTAAGCAGAGTTTTTACAATAAGGAGCTCAATTTGAGTCTCTTGTAACAGATGATGCTTAGTAGGGTGGTACTTGGATTCCCCAAGCCACTAGAGTACATAGATCCCCCTTACCAACTCTCGACCTCAACTTGTCTTAATGGGATGAGTCCAATTTGATACTCAATTCCCGACAGATATCCTCACAGGGATCGCTTGAACCTCTCAAGCCTTCTCGGGTTTTGTCTGCTCGATGTTGCGTTAGCTCCGCAGGTCAGCTCGACTGCTTTGTTCTCTGCTTCTTGCTTCACTCTCTGTTCTGTCTCCTCTGTCCCCTTTATTCTCTGTCTACTTGTGGCTTAAAGCCAATCCGTCTCATGGCTGTTCACTTCCTCTTCCGTCTCTTCAAATCGCCTGCCTCTGTCCATTGGAATTCCCTGCTTCTGTGTCATCGCTATTGTGTAACGTTTCACAGAGAGGTGGCCACTTGTCTCCTTACGAACAGAGCGCCAGCTCTTCCTCGAACAGTCGTTATTTCGGTTACTTTGTGAAATGATTCATCCGTCAGCTCAGCGGTCATGTCGGACTCCAAACGTCATATGCCTCAGCCTATTCCTCCGTCAAATCTGGTCTCCCTCAGGTGCAATCTGCGTTGTTTGATCTGGGGCCTCCAGATCCTACAGTCATCGCTTTTATTGCACGGGTGACTTGCTCGACCATTAGCCCGCGATGAGAGCAGTTTTTCTCTCTCATCATCCGGACACGCGTCATTCAATGTATGGCATCGCTTGGTCCTCTACCAAACCCGCTTACCACCCGAAATGCCTCTGATATTCCACCGGTTTTGGAGCACGGGACCCGCCTGTTGGTTTTAGCGCTTTTCCCACGGTTTTACCTGTTTTTCACATCACTAGGTGCTGGGGCTTTTCTTTCTCTGAGGTTTTTATCCTGCAATGCGCGATTCAGAAACAACCTCTGTTTTCTGATTTGGACTCCCCATTTGCTAGTTTGCGCCATTGCGCGATCTCCATGGGCCAACAGTTAGCGCGCTTGACCGAGGGTCCTCGTTGTTCTATGCTGGTTGCAACTGCTACTATCTAGAGGTCCTTCCTAATAGCTCATTGTTCATAAGATTTTTGAAGTCTGTCATAATTTGAAACAGTCATAGAACTCTGATAATTTTCAAGAATCAAATTCGGATCATGACCTTGCCACTGAAAAAGCTTTTGGACCACCAAAAGTTGGTTTTCAAGCATCGACTAAGTGAGGATACAACTTTCTCACCTGTCCAATCTCTATCCATCTTGCACTGCTTGGCTTTGAACCTCTGAGCCCAATTCTGAGGTACTCAACATCTCCCCTGCACGTCGTTCTCACCTTCCTGTCCAAAACTGTCTTCCTGCAATTCATTAAGATATTCAGGTAGCAAGTCATCAATAGAAGGCAATTGACTTTGTTCTTAAGGATCTTCAATTAACGAAGGTTCAAATAGTCTCAAGCTGTCTGTATTTACGACTGAATAGATGTGCATGTAAGTTGGTAGATCAAGGCGAAAAGCATTCTCACCAATTTTCTCAAGTATCTTGAAAGGTCCATACCTGATAGGCTTTAGCCTTTTACCTTCACCTTGCATCATGTCCTTGCTGGTATACAGCCAGACTTGATCACCAACTTGGAAACTATGCTCCATCCGATGCTTGTCATGCCTTGCCTTGTATTTGGCCTGGCTCTTTTCCAGCTGTTCCTGTACTGCCTGGTGGATCTCTTGGATTTGTTCAATGAACCTA
>APFE030771670.1:169315-192657 GCA_000404065.3 Pinus taeda
TCAATGCACATTCTCCACGAGCCATCTTTCTTTCTCACCAAAATGATTGGTGACCCACATGGTGATGTGCTAGGTATGATGAACCCCTTCTCGAGCAACTCTTGCACCTGCTTCTTGATTTCTGCATTCTCTAAAGCGGACAACCTGTACATTCCAATGTTCAGCAATGGAGCATCTTGCTACAAATTAATTTCATGCACTATTTCCTTTTTGGGTGGCAGACCTTTAGGTTCTTGAAACAAGATATCATACTCTGAAACAACTTTTTCTAAATCAGCTTGTTGTTTAGCATTACAGCCCTCAAATACATTGGTTTTATCAGGTTTCTTTTCCTTTACAACCATCAGTAAAAATTGTTTGCATGAATCTATCATTCGTTTCATCTGCCCTGAGTTTATGAGAGTATAATTATTCTTGAGCTTGTGAGCTCTTACAAAGTATTCGATTCCATCTTTAACGAGTAGATATTTGTTCTCAGCCCTATAGAAAATAGTTTTTTTGTCATACAAGTAAAGACTTCCTAAAACAATTCCACATATATCCAAAGGAATTATGTCTAACTCAACCTCATCTACAAATGCTGACCCAAAAGAAAACTTGAGTTTGCATTGTCTAGTCACTTGTAGTTGTGCTTTATCACTTAACCATCCTAATGGGTATGGTTTCTTGTGAGGTGTGGTCAGTAATCGCAATTTATTTACAATTGTTTCAGAAATTAAATTTACATGTGAGCCACTATCAAAGAAAGTATCAATCTTTTGATGTTTGGAAATAACTCGAATATGGAAAAGCTCATGTCTTTTTCTCTCATTTTCTTCACCAATAGTAGATTGTGCAGAATTACTAGTAGATTCTTCAAAATTCTTACGTTTTATACCTATGGTTGCAATGGTTGTTTCATCTCCTAAGTCCAACCCCAAATCTTTCTGAATAGCTACATTAGTCTTCTTCTTCTTGCCCTCAAACTTCTTAGGTCTCAGCGCCAGATGCAGAATCCAACAGTGCTCATCATCATGCCCATCCTTCTTACAGTGAGTGCATGAAGACTTGTTTTTCTGTGCAGTGTTAGCCTTCCTTGCTTTCCATTTCTGTTTTCTTTTCTTCTTATTCTTGCTTGCAGTGGGTTGGGATGATCCCCCAACTTCTGGATTTCCATTCTTTCCTCTAGCATCTAGATGCGTAGCTTGAACAAATACCTCATCTATACTAGTGGGATTAAACATGAGGATAGTGTGCCTCATGTAGCTGTGTAGACCACCGATGTACTTCAACAGAGTTTCAGGTGAGTCTAATGAGATTCTAGGAATCAATGCTCTCTTCCTAAATTCTTAGGTGTAACCTTGTACACTTTGCCTTTTCAATTGTCGAAGAGTTTGTCAGCTCATCATGGCTTGCTGCATGTAGGCCAGTGGATAGAACTGTTTTTTGATTGCAGAAACAAATTCACTCCAGACAGAAATAGTCTTACCATGTCTCTTCATGTCAGCTTGGGTCCTGCCTTCCCACCAAACCAAGTCAGTGCCTCCAAGGCGTAGGCTAGCCAGCTGAATCTTGCTCTTGTCTAAATCAATACTCTGCACTCTGCAATAAACATCAATTTGTCTAATCCAGTTGTCCAGCTTTTCTGCATTCAACTCTCCATCATATATTGGTAAATCAAATTTAACATCTAGTTTAATCAAAGATGTCTTCTTTTTATGTTCAGGGCTATTAGGAGGTGAGAGAAAGCTTTCTTCTTTCCCCTTGCCTTTTGAGTGGTCATGGAGGAGAGACTCTTCTTCTCCTTTATCTTGTTTGGAGCCTGATGAATCTTCATCTTTATGCTTTCTAAAGTCCTTATACATTTCCTCTACCATGGACCTTATGGCCAGGAAATTATCTATAAATTGAGGGTCTGGCCTCACAGAACCTTCCTCTAACATTGTCTTCAGAGGATAGACTCTTCCAATTTCAAGATTAGTTTCGACCAACTCTCATTTTCCCAATTTGAGCTTTGATCTAGTTAGCATTCAACAGCTAAATCCAACACAAGCTTGTCTAACCTTAATAGCCTAAAGCTCTGATACCTCTTGATCTGAAAATCACTTATGTATGATCTCAAATAATTAATGCAGGTATTACAGATTCATGTGTTGGTGTGTGCCTATGTTATTTTAAGCAACGAATCGATAAGATTGCAAAATACACAAGGCAATGGAAAACAGTAAGAGAAATAAAGCGAGCAAATACAAAAACACAACAATTTAATAAGGAGTTCACCCAATCCTCCTGGGCTACATCTCCTGGTCCAGCTTTCAGTTGTGGCCTTCTCTATTGTGTCTTTAAGCAGAGATTTTACAATCTATAAATTGAAGGTCTGGCCTCACAGAACCTTCCTCTGACATTGTCTTCTGAGGATAGACTCTTCCAATTTCAAGATTAGTCTCGACCAACTCTCATTTTCCCAATTTGAGCTTTGATCTAGTTAGCATTCAACAACTAAATCTAGCACAAGCTTGTCTAACCTTAACAGCCTAAAGCTCTGATACCTCTTGATCTGAAAATCACTTATGTATGATCTCAAATAATTAATGCAGGTATTACAGATTCATGTGTTGGTGTGTGCCTATGTTATTTTAATCAACAAATCAATAAGATTGCAAAATACACAAGGCAATGGAAAACAGTAAGAGAAATACAGTGAGCAAATACAAAAACACAGCAATTTAATAAGGAGTTCACCCAATCCTCCTGGGCTACGTCTCCTGGTCCAGCTTTCAATTGTGGCCTTCTCTATTGTGTCTTTAAGCAGAGATTTTACAATGAGGAGCTCAATTTGAGTTTCCTGTAACAGATGATGCTTAGTAGGGTGGTACTTGGATTCCACAAGCCACTAGAGTACATAGACTCCCCCTTACCAACTCTCGACCTCAACTGGTCTTAATGGGATGAGTCCAATTTGGTACTGAGTTCCCGACAAATATCCTCACACGAATTGCTTGAACCTCTCAAGCCTTCTCGGTTTTGTCTGCTCGATGTTGCCTTAGCTCCACAGGTCAGCTCGACTACTTTGTTCTCTGCTTCTTGCTTCACTCTCTGTTCTGTCTCCTCTGTCCCCCTCTGTTCTCTGTCTGTTCGTGGCTTAAAGCCAATCTGCCTCATGACTGTTCACTTCCTCTTCCGTCTCTTCGGATCGCCTGCCTCTGTCCGCTGGAATTCCCTGCTTCTGTGTCATTGCCACTGTGTAACGTTTCACAGAGAGGTGGCCACTTGTCTCCTTACGAACTGAGCGCCAACTATTCCTCGAACGGTCGTTATTTCGGTTACTTTGTGAAATGATTCATCTGCTAGCTCAGCGGTCATGTCGGACTCCAAACGTCATATGCCTCAGCCTATTCCTCCGTCAAATCCGGTCTCCCATCAGGTGCAATCTTCGTCGTTTGATCTGGGGCCTCCAGATCCTACGGTCATCGCTTTTATCGCACGGGTGACTTGCTCAACCATTAGCCCACGATAAGAGCAGTTTTTCTCTCTCATCTGTCGAACACGCGTCATTCAATGTATGGCATCGCTTGGTCCTCTATCAAACCCGCTTACCGCCCAAAATGCCTCCAATATTCCGCTTGTTTTGGAGCGCGGGACCCGCTTGTGGATTTTAACGCTTTTCCCATAGTTTTACCTGTTTTTCACATAACCGAGTGCTGGGGCTTTTCCTTCTCTGAGGTTTTTATCCTGCGATGCGCGATTCAGAAACAGCCTCTGTTTTCTAATCTGGACTCCCCATTTGCTAGTTTGTGCCAACTGCGCGGTCTCCATGGGCCAATGGTCAACGCGCTTGACCGAGGGTCCTCGTTGTTCCGTGCTAGCTGCAACTGCCACTGTCCAAAAGTCCTTTCTGATAGCTTGTTGTTCATAAGATTTTTGAAGTTTGCCATAATTTGAAGCAGTCATAGAACTCTGATAATTTTCAAGGATCCAACTCGGATAAGTTGACTTTTGTTTTCGGCCAAAATTTCGATATTTTCAAGCAGCATTCTTTGGCACGAAATTCGAGGAGATTGAGGACTGTATTGACTAACATGACTTTTTGGTTTGACCGCAAAAATTACAGCAAAGTTTGTTTGGGTTGACTTTGACTGTCTTTGGAGGCCGCATCTTTCTGTTGTTGACCGAGATGATTAGAGGATGATTTGGGGCGGCTTTGGCCACTGTTGAATTTCTGGTTAGGGTTGCATTGACTGTTGATTTGACTGCTGATTTGGAAGATCTGTTTTGGGCTTATATTAATGATATTCTTACTCTCTCTCTGTTGAACTATTGAAGAAAAACAAGAAGATTTGATCAAAGGGTTTCCCCACATTGGGGTTTGTCCCTAGCATTCGCCACATCTTGTATCCTCTTGTCTTGGCTTGTCTTCTACATATGATTTTATGTTCTATCTGTATTTACTATCACTGTTTATAAGTTAATGTGATTGTTGTTAGATATAATTGAAAATTTGTCGTTGGGTTGTTAAAGGAATATTGAAGTAAATTGTGCTTAAGCATAGAACATACCATTGTTATCTAAAATTAACATGGTTTCAAAGCTCAGGTGAAGACAAAGCCCAAGCAATGTAGAAAATTCTGTAGATTCACAAGCTCATGCAATGTACTAAAGCACAGAACAAGAATCTACTTCTACTTTCAACCAGCGAAAGCCAATAGATCGATGAAAACAATATGAACAAGAAGAAGACAAATCAATGGCACATAACACAAGATGTATCTAAAAACAGTCACTGCTCAAAACCCCGCTATCTGTATTGCATATATCAAAAATACGAGTGAAGATACAAAGCTTGTTCTCACTAGAACAATTCCGCACAAGTATGCTCAACTCTCTCAGCTCACAAGCTAGCTCTTGACCAACACTTAGCCAATTCTGTAGCTCTCCAAGCTCCTAATCTCTAGCGTAATTCCCAAGATGAATAGCTTGTATTTAAAGGGAATTCATGCTTCCAAAACTGCACAATCCAAACATAGGATCAACCTTTATGCATGCATAATATTTACACTCCAGTAAATAATACCACTATAGTACAATGTCCCTGCACTCTAGTCTCAATTAGGTCTTTCTCTGAACTAACATGCATGAGTTTCTCATGAGGGAATCTTCAGTTGACTGGAGTAGCACTAATGGATGCACTAATGCACCAACTGACTGTTAGTCCTCTATTAGTTCCAAAAACAATTTGGAACTAATTTAACTGAACTTAACTCAGTACACTGAGTGATCTAATTTCCAACTCGAAATTCCTAAGCTAATTAAGTTAATTAAACTTAATTAACTATTTACAAGTTGCTATGAGAATAGAATTTGATTTTAATTCTCAGTTTAATTCAAGGACAATTTAAACTGGAATTTCTTGTTGCCATTTCTCAACACTCCCTCTCAACAAGAAAGGGATTATCAGCTACCCCAATCCTGTCTCTGTGAAACTCGAATTTACACCTTGACAATGCCTTTGTCAAAATGTCAACAACTTGCTCCTCCATGGGAATGTACTCTAACAACATAATCTGCCTCAATACACAATCTCTGAAATGATGATATCGGATATCAATATGCTTGGACCGATTATGAAAAACTGGATTTTCAGAGAGTTTGAGACAACTCTGATTATCGTAGTAAATCACAGTTGGATCCATCTGTTGACCAAACAAACCAACCAAGATCTTCCTCATCCAGATGACCTCACATGTTGCTTGACTCGCACCCGTGTACTCTTCCTCTATCGAACTGAGTGCAGCCGATCTCTGTTTCCAGCTGTACCAAGAAACTACCGCTGACCCAATACTGAAGATCCCTCTTGATGTGCTCTTCATGTCAAAACCCTACATCTACTCAAGTCAAAGGGTCTTGAAGACTATTCATCCAAAGGAAGCTAGATCAAAAGACAGTATCATCTCACTCTCTGTGGGACCAAAGGATCATTCTTGAAGAAAACTACCTTCATCAAGGAGAAGTTTTCTATTCTCTATATCATCATCAATATCAAGGAAGCAGCGAGAAGAAGGAGCATCCTATCAAGTAAGTATATTTATGTCCACATTTGAATCTATCAAAATATCTTTTTGCAAGGAAAGCAACAAATTGGTTAGGGCTTCAAAATATCTTGCATGGAAGAAAATGACAAATCTGAATCTCCAAGTATTTATGGGAAGAAAGAAACTACTCCATTCCAGGATCTATGGTCACAATGCAAGATTGAAGAATCTGGACTAAAGGCCAAATCTGATGTGGGAGCAGGTGAGCAAAATCAAGCTTATGCTGCAATGATTAGAAGAAAGGGAAAATTTGGAAAGTCTGGTTCTTAGAAAAAGAAAAGGGACGTGTCTAAAATTCAATGCTATGGGTGTCAAGAATATGGACACTACAAAAGAGATTATCCTAAGGTCAAGAAGGACAACAAAAGAGAATAAAAGAAGTCGATATCGCCAAAGAAGTACAGGAAGCTGACAAGAAGAAGTCCAAGAAAGAGCAAGAGATCTCTATCACTGAGATAGTCCTCCTCACCTAAGTTCTTCTCAAGTTCCTAAGTCTTCTATTATGAGATATGGAGATCATTATCCACTAAATGGGATGCATCAAGGCATCATAGGAGCATTGGAAGCAAAAGCTCGGGAAATCATCACAGAGAAGCATGAAAGATGGTTAGAATCTATGGAAGTCAAGGACATAGCTCTTGGGAATCTCATTGGAAACATAAGTGGCAAGGTCATCTAGTTCAAGGGTCATCATAAATCTGTCAAAAAGAAACATCTGTTGATGGGGATACTTTAGATCCTCAAGATTCTCTGATAGAATCTTCATTAAAAGTTTCACCAGTCATGAGGAGAAGCAAGTGTTTCATCAAAAACTCCAAATTTGTGGAATTCATGAGATGATGATGTGATGACATAAAATTTATGTTGCATGAGTTTCTGGAACATGGGAACTTGGATACAAGTGTCGGGAACGGCTAGAGGTTTCCCCAAAATTTACAGGAAACAGCTAATTGGGAGAGGTAATATATATATAAACAGCAAAAGAAATACTCATCAGCATGACATCCTAGATATCACCCTTACATCGAGGTGCCACACACTTCCTTCACCCATCAAGAGATTCCTCCAATTTCTCAATTAAGGATATCGGTGTTAAGGATGTCTTTGGCCTTTCTTCCTGCGAAGATTTCAACATAGGCTCATGTTTTGTGGGCAATTCAGCATATTTCTCTACAGGCTTTGTATTCCCCAACCACAAGGAACGCCAGAACTCCAAAAAAAACAGTCTTGAAAGCTCCCGAAACTTTCCCCAACTCCCATTGCGACTCCCACTGAAAAGGGAACGTTCCCATATAGTTCCCAAGTTCCCGGGAGCACGAGAACCATTGGAACAAGTTTCCCACCTCTCAGGAGCGGTTGCAGTGTAACAAAGCATAAAAGTGAAGCAGATCAAGGGATTGAAGCTCTTTCAATCAAGGAAGCTGCTGCAGGAAGTCTAGATGACCCAAAGGAAAAATGAGGTATGTATTCTTACATTTGATATTATGGAAGTCATGTCATATGGTTGCAGGTATCATGAACCAACGCACTATCTTAAGAGCATGATAAAAGGAAAGGATCTCCTCCCTCAAAGGGATGCAGGAATACATGGTGTTAGAGTCAGTATTTGCATACTGCCATCAGTGATCAAAATCCCTCTTTTATATCATATTAGTGTCCCGTTGAAATTTTTTGCATTCCACTTAGGTCATCATGCAAAAATTTACTCACTGATGGTAGCCCAAAATCCAAAATCACTTTCCCCTCTCAAAAATTTGTGTTTGTTGGCCCACCTTCATGTGTCTCGCTGAGCATCCATTGACCATGAAGGCTCATTTCATCATGTTTTATATCAGTGAAATTCACCTAAAATTCAGTCATTTAAGGTTCCATTAGGTCACCTAGGTTTTATTTTCCAAAGGTCCAATAAATCACCATCTCACTGCATAAGGTCAGCAAAATATGAGAGTGAAGCAAATAATATCTTTTTCAGTTAAATAAAGGTTTACAAGCATGTAACCACAGTTACTGAAAGCCCCAAATTTGATTTCAAAAGGGAATTTATTCCGCTTTGTAAATTTTTACTTCAAAACAGATGTAATAATTTTTTATTTTCATCTATTTAATTTTATGTCTAGTATATGTAATACGTCATTATTTCAGTTGTATACTCAATTCCATTTGCCAATAGTATCCAAAAAAAGTCATCAAGATTGCCAAAAGCATCATCCACCTGTCAAAAGAAAAAGCGGCAGAAAGTCAAAAGAAAAGCATTAGTATGAAAGTTTGAAAAGTGACATGAAACATTACAAAGTGGGTGTGGAATTCATAAATCAAAATAATTTAAGTATAAAAGCTCTCAAGACATCTATGCAAACTCCATTTGCACTCCTACACTTTCAAATCTCCTTAGCAAAAGAAGATTTTCGAATTTAAGGCAAAATTGGGCAAAACAGAGCCAGAGGGCGCGTTTAGACAAAGAAGGGCGTGTTTGACTGGGTCGTTGCGCATTTGCCAGGGATTTCAGTGCATTTTTACACGGTGTTGCGCTCCTGTAGCTGAAGGGCGCGTTTGACTAGGTCGTTACGCATTTGCCTGGGAGGATCAAAAACATGCCAGAACATCCTCCATTGCCACCAAACTTCGAAATTTGTCATCACACACTTCAATAAATGAAGTAGGTGGGAAAATATATTCAGCCCTCCCCTCCGTTGTTGATCTACATAGGGTTTCTTAGTCTTTGTTGTCATTTCTAAACTCAAAACCCTAGTAACATATTTTCACTCTTAAATCGCATTTCTCAACATCTCGTTGCCACTCCTATCACTTAAAGACTCTCCACTATCACCTCCCTCATACCACACATTCCCATTCCCTCCTCATCATATCTCCTCACATCATTCCATATTTCCCACCGCACAGTCCATTTTATCATCTCCTTAGGGTTTTGACAGCAATAACTCATGGCAGAAGAAGAGCACATAAGTCAGAATGAGGAAGAAAGACAAGAGAGTAGGTGATATAAGAAAGAAGGAAGAATTATCAGAAATGAGCCAACCAACACCAGAGAACTCATGGTATCTCCCATCACTGTGGCAAGCTTTAAACATATGGGTTGTTTTGAGTTTTGTGAGTAAGTGGAAAGGATCCAGCATCATCCTGAGTTAACTAGATTATTCATCACCAGCCTCCATGACAACCAGGCAACCCTTGTTGGTGTCACCTTCACCATATCTCCTGCTATTATATCAGTTGCCACTAGGATCCCACATATTGGAGAAAAATTGTTTAAATAAGGAGAATTGGATCATTACTATTATAAGCCATATCTTAAACCAAGCTAGAAGAATGAGAGAAAGAGAATTTTTCCATTCTCTTACCTCCTAGATAGATATGTTCCCATGATGAAAATCATCATGAAGTACTTCACATGTGAGGGTAGGTTTTCTAGACTCTATTCCTATCATATTCGGTTACTCATGCATTTCACAAGAGTCAAAATGCTCAATCTACCCCACTATCTTTACCGGGACATTGACAAGATGTCATTCATTGCCCGAAGAAAGGATTATGATCATCAAATGCATAGCATCTTTCACCACTCTCTCATTAAAATGATAATCCTACACCACCTTGATTAGCTTAACATTGCATGGGGCACTTTCATATCCAATGAGATTTTCACAATCCCACCTATTCAACATGGCCAAGAAGCACCTTCATCTTCTCACCCATCCACCTCCATTCCTCCACCTCAGCCCATACATCATCCATCTTCATCTGATGAGTCAGCCACACCATCACCTCCATCATCACTATTTCATGAGCCTATTCATTCACCTGGCAGGGACGAAGGCAGTGGGCAAGAGCATATTGATCATGGTGAGAGCAACAAGCCCAAAGGGGCTGGTTTAAGTACCTTGGCACATACTTATCAGAGAGGGCATAGGCAAGTGTTTACCCCACTGATTGTGGGAGGGGCCTTGCCTTCTTCATCGGCAAAGAAGGCACAGAAGGGTAAGGAAAAGGTTAAAGAGGCAAAGATCCAGCAGCAGCAGGAAGACCTCCATGAGATAGAGCATGATTTTCAGTTAGTTGATTCAAATGGGCATGATGACAGTGAAAGCACACCTATTGTCATCAAGGAGAAGAATGCACTCATAGGAGAGCTCCAAGTAAACTTGCAAAGGGCTAAATACATTATTTCCTACTATGAGCAAAAGAATAGTGAGTTTGAGGTCAAACATGAGCTTATGGAGATTCAGCTTAGAAAAGCAAAGAGAGAGGCTGAAAAGGCTAAGGCCTTACTTGATGAGGCATATGGACAGTATGGTGAACAGCTTGATGAACAAGTACCGAGAAGAAGACCAAGGACTAGAGGCCTAAAGAGAGCCTTCGAGCTAGAAAGGCAAAAGGAGGCAGAACTAGCCAATGAGCTCACCTTGAATGAGCAATTTCCCAAAATGATAAATGAGAACCGGGAACATTGAATTGAGAGGGTAAATGGTCATCTTGAGAGCCTCTTAGACAAGGCCAACAGGGATGTTGAGATTCAAAGAAGGATGGCAAAGTACTATGCCATGAGAAACAAAATTGCAAGGGCCAAACTCAAAAGAGCCCATGCAAAAATTGAAGCCTTGACCGAGTAAGAGGAGAAAAGGAGGCTAGATATTCTTGCCGAGGCCTCACTCCATGCCTAAAACATATGATCAGCTATCAGCCCACCAATTTTGACCACTTTTGAACAAATTTTGCAAGTCATGATTTTCTGTGTTTTTTGAAGTATTTTTTAGCACAGTGAAACGATCAAACGCGTAGCACCTTGGAAGTTGTGCTCTTTTTTGGAGCATCCAATAAGAAATGGTCAACATTCTTGGATTTAGAGTGATGTGGACATGCACCATGTGCATTTTCTAAGCATTTGGAGGAAAACTGATCCGCCAAAAGGGTCAAAAACCATCAAAAAACTACCTTTCTGCCTGTTTTTTGGCCTGGTCGTTGCGCGTTTACCAGTCTTGGGAGATTGGAATTTTGACAGGGCAAATGACCTCCAAATGGTAAATTGAAGGCATATTTGGAAAGTAGACTCGAAGGGCTTTCCAACGAGCTATCTTGCGCATTGGAAACTTTCATATCCAATGAGATTTTCACATTCCCACCTATTCAGCATGGCCAAGAAGCACCTTCATCTTCTCACCCATCCACCTCCATTCCTCCACCTCAGCCCATACATCATCCATCTTCATCTGATGAGTCAGCCACACCATCACCTCCATCATCACCATTTCATGAGCCTATTCATTCACCTAGCAAAGATGAAGGCAGTGGGCAAGAGCATATTGATCATGGTGAAAGCAGTAAGCCCAAAGGAGCCGGTTTAGGTACCTTGGCACATACCTATCAGAGAGGGCATAGGCAAGTGTTTTCCCCACTGATTGTGGGAAGGGCCTTGCCTTCTTCATCGACAAAACAGGTACAGAAGGGTAAGGAAAAGGTTAAAGAGGCAGAGATGCAGCAGCAGGAGGAATACCTCCATGAGATAGAGCATGATTTTCAGTTAGTTGATTCAGATGGGCATGATGACAATGAAAGCACACATATTGTCATCAAGGAGAAGAATGCACTCATAGGAGAACTCCAGGTAAACTTGCAAAGGGCCAAATACAATATTTCCTACTATGAGCAAGAGAATAGGCAGTTTGAGGTCAAACATGAGCTTATGCAGATTTAGCTCAGAAAAGCAAAGAGAGAGGCTGAAAAGGCTAAGGCCTTACTTGATGAGGCATATGGACAGTATGGTGAACAGCTTGATGAACAGGTACCAAGAAGAAGACCAAGGACTAGAGGCCTAAAGAGAGCCTTGGAGCTAGAAAGGCAAAAGGAGGCAGAGCTAGCCAATGAGCTCACCTTGAATAAGCAATTTGCCAAAATGATAAATGAGAACTGGGAACATTGGCTCGAGAGGGTAAATGGTCATCTTGAGAGCCTCTTAGACAAGGCCAACAGGGATGTTGAGATTCAGAGAAGGATGGCAAAGTACTATGCCATAAGAAACAAAATTGCAAGGGCCAAACTCAAAAGAGCCCATGCAAAAATTGAAGCCTTGACCAAGTAAGAGGAGAAAAGGAGGCTAGATATTCTTGTCGAGGCATCACTCCATGCCTAAAACATATGATCAGCTATCAACCCACCAATTTTGACCACTTTTGAACAAATTTTGCAAGTAACGATTTTCTGTGTTTTTTGAAGTATTTTTAGCATGGTGAAACGATCAAAAACGCAGCACCTTGGACGTTGCGCTCTTTTTTGGAGCATCCAATGAGTAAATGGTCAACATTTTTGGATTCAAAGTGATGAGGACATGCACCCAATGCATTTGCTAAGCATTTGGAGGAAAAATGGTCAGCCAAAAGGATCAAAAACCATCAAAAAACCACCTTTCTGCCTCTTTTTTGGCCTGGCCACTGCGTGTTTACCAATCTTGGGAGATTGGAATTTTGACAGGGCAAATGACCTCCAAATGGTAAATTGAAGGCATATTTGGAAAGTAGACTCGAAGGGCTTTCCAACGAGCTATCTTGCGCATTGGACACTTTCATATCCAATGAGATTTTCACATTCCCACCTATTCAGCATGGCCAAGAAGCACCTTCATCTTCTCACCCATCCACCTCCATTCCTCCACCTCAGCCCATACATCATCCATCTTCATCTGATGAGTCAGCCACACCATCACCTCCATCATCACCATTTCATGAGCCTATTCATTCACCTAGCAAAGATGAAGGCAGTGGGCAAGAGCATATTGATCATGGTGAGAGCAACAAGCCCAAAGGCGCTGGTTTAGGTACCTTGGCACATACCTATCAGAGAGGGCATAGGCAAGTATTTTCCCCACTGATTGTGGGAGGGGCCTTGCCTTCTTCATTGGCAAAGCAGGTACAGAAGGGTAAGGAAAAGGTTAAATAGGCAGAGATGCAGCAGCAGGAGGAAGAACTCCATGAGATAGAGCATGATTTTCAGTTAGTTGATTCAGATGGGCATGATGACAGTGAAAGCACACCTATTGTCATCAAGGAGAAGAATGCACTCATAGGAGAACTCCAGGTAAACTTGCAAAGGGCCAAATACATTATTTCCTACTATGAGCAGGAGAATAGGCAGTTTGAGGTCAAACATGAGCTTAAAAAGATTCAGCTCAGAAAAGCAAAGAGAGAGGCTGAAAAGGCTAAGGCCTTACTTGATGAGGCATATGGACAGTATGGTGAACAACTTGATGAACAGGTACTGAAAAAAAGATCAAGGACTAGAGGCCTAAAGAGAGCCTTGGAGCTAGAAAGGCAAAAGGAGGCAAAACTAGCCAATGAGCTCACCTTAAATGAGAGATTTGCCAAAATGATAAATGAGAACTGGGAACATTGGCTCAAGAGGGTAAATGGTCATCTTGAGAGCCTCTTAGACAAGGCCAACAAGAATGTTGAGATTCAGAGAAGGATGGCAAAGTGCTATCCCATGAGAAACAAAATTGCAAGGGCCAAACTCAAAAGAGCCCATGGAAAAATTGCAGCCTTTACCGAGCAAGAGGAGAAAAGGAGGCTAGAAATTCTTGCCGAGGCATCACTCCATGCCTCAAACATATGATCAGCTATCAGCCCACCAATTTTGACCACTTTTGAACAAATTTTGCAAGTCATGATTTTCTGTGTTTTTTGAAGTATTTTTAGCACAGTGAAGCGATCAAATGCATAGTACCTTGGATGTTGCGCTCTTTTTTGGAGCATCCAATGAGTAAATGGTCAGCATTTTTGGATTTAGAGTGAGGAGAACATGCACCCTGTGCATTTGCTAAGCATTTGGAGGAAAACTAGTCAACCAAAGGAGTCAAAAACCATCAAAAAACCACCTTTTTGCCTCTTTTTTGGCCTAGTCGCTGCGCGTTTACCAGTCATGGGAGATTGGAATTTTGACAAGGGCAAATGACTTCCAAATGACTTCCAAATGAAAAACTGAAGGCATATTTGGAAAGTAGACTCGAAGGGCTTTCCAATGAGCTATCTTGGAGCAAATTTGGACACCGGGAAGGCATCCAAAAGCACACCTGAAGTTGAAGGGCGCGTTTGACAGTTCAAAGGTGCGTTTGACAACCTTCTACATTGTTCATTGTTTCACTCTAAACTCACTTTCACATAAGGGGAATTGATGTTTTATTCATGTAGTTGATCAAGATGATGTAATTATTATGTTTTTTACTGTTATCTAGGGTAAATACATCAGTCAAATGGCCTACATGGCATGTAATGAATTAGTTTGTTGGAGTTAGGGGTGAGTCATTTTGACCACCCTACACTCTAGCTATCAGTTCATTTTTTCTTGCAACTGCTCCCCTCATGGATTCGACCCCTGAGGCTAGGATGAGTTGTTTTGAGGCCTATATTATGTATTTTCTTAATCATTTCACAAGTTGGAATCAGTTGGATGTTTGGCTATTGATCAGAGACACTAGTGTTATCAGTATTTGGCAGAAATTAATGAATGAGTTGCAGCGATTTTGGTGGAATACATGTGGTATGGAATTTTGACATAGTTTCTTCTTTTGTTGCATATGTTTGAATGTTTTGTACTCCCATATTGCATTTCACTTCTATGATATGTTGATTTTCAAGTTGATAAGCAGAATACATTTTATATGCTCTGTTTTGGGGAAATCTACTTAGTTTGGCCATTTTCTTCAGTTTAGAAAGAATACATGCTTGTCTTGCTCTTTCTAGCACCTCACTAGTTTTATCCATCTCACTTCATAGCCTTAAAGTGTTTGAGTGCCTACCTACCTTGCTCCATCAGATATCTGCAAACATACCCTCATTTGCCCTGACCTAGTCTTTTTGACCCAATCCTCTTCCAACAACCCAACCAAAAATCAAATCAAACAACCCTCTGCACTTTACATCTAGCCTAAAACCCTAATCTATCCAGCCCTCTTGGTTGTGATCCCTAGGAGAGAGCCCTCTCCAGCTTGGTAGGGCTAGCTACCAAGCTAAAAGATTGGTCTGTGGTTACCTCAACTAGACTCTTCCTCAACCTTGGAGATTCGAAGGAGTGTTAACACATGGGTCACATAAACACTAGATGAAATCAACATAATATGTCCTCATATGAAATATGAGGTGGTTGACTACAATTGAGGAACTCTGATTGGAAGCCCCTGGGAATGCAATGTGTGAAGAAAGGAAGGAAGAGATCATGGAATATGCAACCATGGTAAAGGCAATCAACATCTGAAAGACCAAGAAGACTTAACTAGAATATCTCCATGGAAGATATGAAGACTCTGATGGAGTTTGGAAAAGAAAGAGACCCTTGACAATATATATCTTTGGGAGATGTGTCGATATGTATGCAGGATGTTGATGCAAACTAAAAGATGTCATGATGAAAGACCATCACAAAGGTAATGTTGATTTTAATGTTCATTCCTTTATTTTTGAATATCTGGATGAGTTTATCCAGGGTTGCCAAGTGAAGATCTATGGATATCTTCCACCACCGATGCACATGTAGAAGGATGAAAGATCCTTAAGTAAACAGGGCATGAAGGAAGGCCAAATATGGAATGATGGATCACTTTCCGATGATAACCATGGATGAAAGTGATGAACGGTCAATGCCATATGTAGAAGTCCCAAACATGAAGACTCCTAGATAATGAAAAGAAATTCATGACATCGTGAAGAGGAGTTCTTAAAGCAGTTGGTTGTCTCATTATCTCCACCAGGGAGCTATTATAGGTCCCTAATTAAGAGGGAGACTGGAAACAAGTTTCTTACTTGGAAGAAACTTGGAAATTCCTAATCCAACAAGGAGCTTAGGTACATTCCTTCTGTAGAAATGAGTACATTCCTTTATTGGAATAGTTATGTCCTCCCTAATTAAGAGGGAGAGATAGACACATCATTCTTGTCTTCACTTGGGAAGATAGAATGGAGGATTAGGCAAGCATCTGGCATCCGATGCTCTTTGAGGTTGTATTAGGGCATCCACAATAAGAGTAGTCGTTAAGGACCGATATTCTTTGGGGACTGGGAATCCAAGATAAGAATAGTCCTAGTGGAACACAACTTGAGAACCTAGGGGGGGTATGTTCTGACTCCTGAGAGAGACAATGATGAGGGTGTCTATACATCATTAGTCTCGCCAACATTGTGCTGGAATCTCGTGGAGAGATAGAGTTGTTAGTCAAGGCCTTACTATGTGACAATTTTGGTTGATATCATGCTATACAGATGGGTTACCAATCCGACTCTTCTTATGAGAATTTCTTCAGATTGAGAATGACCAAGTACCATTATGAAAACCTCCCCAGTTAAGATGGAGTGTTGAAAAGTAACTAGGTTCTATCTTCATAATGACATGCGTAAATATGTTTTTATGTAATTAATAAAAAGTAGAAAAATAAAATTATTATGGTGATACTTGTCTCATGGATTTCATGAACAAGAAATTTTATTTTTTAGTATGACTCCCATTGTGAGTCCTTAAGATTGGTCATAAAGTCAATTTCAGTCTATGTCATGAATGAAGGACCCTTCTTGGGCATATAACACTCATGTATGAGTCAATAGAAATGTCAAGTAGCCCTCCAAGACAAGCACAAGGCATCCCTATTCAAGTCGGCTTCAAATGGAATTAATCATCTCTCCAACTAACATGTCGGCTCAGCTTGATGTCATGTCAGCTTATATACATAAGGAAAAAACTGTAAATAGCCCAGTTCGGATCCCATTTCAGAGAGAAATTGCAGAACAGTAATTTGGTCAAGTCTGAAGTAAAAACAGTGCTAAGGGAGCTTAATTATCAACGAGGGGAGAAGGAAGAGAAGCGAAGCTCAAGCTTCATTTTCTTGGATCTGTTTTAGGGTAATTCTGCTGTCACATATGCATAGAAAGAGGTCATTTGTTGCATTAAGGTCGAGAGGAATTACAGCCTTCTTAGATAGTTGAATTGGAAGAAGAACAAGTCTAAAGAGGAAGCCGAGGTAGGTAAGCTAGAAAGAGTCCCTATGCAAAAAAGGCCTAATTCTAGGAGGTCGAAACTAATGAAGGACTAGGAATCTGAAGTTGAAGGATAGCCGAAAAGAAGGAGCAGAAGTTTGACTATTGTTGACTTGGGCTCGGAAGAGAAGTACTGAAAGAGGACTTATGTCTTGGTCTTGGAGAGGCAAATTGGTCAAGGGTCTTGGTCTTGGTATTCGTTAATTGGAATCTCTATAAGAAGAAGAATTTGTTCAAGTTTTCCTCTCAGTGAGAGGTTTTGGCCTTGGTTGATAGCTTATATTTTGTGTCTCTTGTCTCTTTATAATTTATGCATTGGTAGTCGTTTGATGAAGAAGAACACTAATAACCTAAGTAAAAAGAATATCCTAATCTAAAGAAGTAAAAAGCACTCACAAGCAGTTACTAATAGAAGAGAAATCACTTAATTGTTATACCCTAGATTTCTCAACAAAGACAAGTTACCAGAGTGGGACAGGATGTGGACTGACTTGCAACAGCAGGAATTGAGGCGAGCTCTTCTAAAGAGCTCCGTTAGTGGCAGCAGCAGCAGCGGATTGGAGACAGTGAAGGAGGAGGAAAATGTGGCCCTCGCATCTAAGGGTCTTAGTCAGGGACAGGGGAGGCAAAGGAAGAAGAAGGACCTATCAAAGCTCAAATGCTTCAGGTGTGGTGAGCTCGGTCACTACAGTACCCAATGTCCTCTCAGGAAGAAGAACAAGGAGGAGAAGCAAGACCAGCAGGCAGCTTCAATAGAAATCGATAGGCTTTTCTCTAGGTTGGAGGAAGACTTCGCCATGATTGTTGATATACCTCCAAAAGAGTGAGGTGAGGAGATTTGGTGTTATAGCTCCAGAGTGCTGCAGATGGGTAGGATCCTTAAGGAGTCCACCTCATGGATACAGGGGCCCACAGAATTCAGTAGCAGGATGGATCAGTGGAAGTTGATGCAGTCAGTATTAGAGTGACAGTTGCAGACTAGTAGCAGTGAGATGTTGGGGAGCGCTGTGCAAAGTTGGCAGCAGTGCAGTTGGCACAGTGCAAAGTCATCAGCAACGCAAATCCTTCAGTGACAATGCAATTGCTAGTAGCATTCAAAGACTCGGGAGACAAATGCATCATACTGAACACAGTGGATTCAATATTTTGGATGCTTTTCAGTTGCAGCAGCAACAGATGAGAGGGAGTTGCAATGCAGATGCAATGTTGACAGCAATACAGCAGGGTCAGCAACAGCGCAGATGCAGCGTATATCAGAGTTGCGCAGTGGTTGGTGTGCAGTATGGCCAGACATCAGCGGCGTAACAAGAGATGATGCAGAGACAGTATTGTGGCAGGGAGTGAAGCAATAGAACACATTCGTCGCTAAGAGGGAATCTTAGTTTTTGTAGCATCAGATGTGGTCTAGCCACGAAATTTGGCGGAGAGGCTAGAATACATGAGATTTTCAAAACCCATAAATCGTTTCTGGAAATTCCGCCTAGAAGTGTCTCAATTAGATTATTAATAGTTTTTTTTAATATTTCCTAAGTCTAGACTCTAAACTTAGGGAATATGGTTAATTAATCAGTATTAATTGAGATAAGGTGAGAATCATCTAGAAACTCACACGAATGGATCCAGAGATGATCCTAGCCATTGATTAAGTTTTAATCTTGGACGTTAGTGCTCCAACAAAGGATTATAAGAGGAGATCGATGTGGTGATAGAGAGATCACTAGAAACACTTGAGTAATTTGATTTCTTGGCAGATCGGTTTCTAGAGTAGCAACAGTCAGTTGCCGGGGAGAGCCAGAGATCGAAGTAGTGTGTGAGGGGCAGAGGCAGTGATCAGGAGGAAGTTTTCCAAATCCGGAGAGGTAGCAGCAAGAGGACCGAGTTATCGCAGTGAGGCAGCACAGAGCTCTGCGCAGTAGCTTCAGAAAGGGCAGTTTGATTTGCTATAGAGAAAATCGTTCTCAGATCCAGAGGTTGGGCAGAGGTTCCAAAGTATCGGAGAGATGATTTCCCTGCAGAAGGCAAAATGACTTCATCATAAACTCGTCAAAGGCTAGACATCATAGTAACTACGCTATCCAGCATAGAGGGTGACACAGAAGCTTCAGGAGGCCGAGTTTTCTATAGGCAAGTTGTGTCGGGATTGCTTGTGGAGGAAGGGTAAATTCCCTTCAATAATTTTGCCCAAATTTTCTTGTTGTGGATTGCCAGATTTTGGCATCCAGTTGTACTTAGAACTTCTCATTGTTGCACAATAATAAAAACTCTCTGCTACACTGATTTTCCCAAGTTGGGTTTTTCCGAGGACTTTTGTCCAAAAATAATTGTGTTAATTTTATGTGTGTGTGCTAGCATTTCTCAATTTCCAGCGCATTATTTTTTCCACAGTATTTTATTTGTGAAGGTTGCAATGTATTTATTTCAATATTTTTCGTAGCAAATAAAATGTTAATTAATTAACAATTATGAGAAATAATATCAGTTGTTGCAATAGGATTCCGGTTTTCGGAAATTTCACAAATGGGCACCGCCTCCAGATTTTTCACCACCCTCCATTCCTCTGTTATCGGTGCTCTCCATCTAGAATGCCCTTCCTTTTTAGATAGAGTCATATTTATTTCAATGCACATGAAGTGTTTGGGTATAATTGTTTATGTCTTGTTTGATTACTTTACTTTACTTATGAGTTAATAAATTACTTTAATTTAAAAGTTAACAAATTACTTTATTTAAATAAATCACCTCAGTTATCTTAATTAAGTTAAATTATAATTTAATTATATTTAATTTATAAGCCATTGTATTTTTTCTTTTTCTTTTTTTTTAAGATAAATTAATGCATTAATGTGGCATACCTATTAAACACCCTACTTGATATATTCATTATATTGTGGTGAGTTAGGAATTTATTTCAATAATCAATTTATTACCTTAAACTTAGACATTTCCAATGTTAGCCAGTATGTGTACTAGTGCAATACATGTGATTCGTGCATATGTAGTTATCATATTAATGCCTCGTCTGCATGCTAATATTCACATTTTGTTTGTAGGTGGGTCATGTTGTAGCGGTACAACCACCCTCCAAAATTTTGGCTCGCATGCAAATTTCAGAGCCTACCTTGGATCTTGCGATCGATCATCCTTGGTCACTTGTTGGTAAGCTGATGATTTCAAGCTTCCCTCCTTGATCTTAAGAATTGTCTGCATTCTCATATTTATGCAATATGTGTTATCTTTGGGCATAGGGGTTGTTGTTTGTCATGCAAAGGGGTGTTGTTTTGCTTCAAGGGAATTGTGTGCGTATGAGTGGTTGTCATCACATAGACATGTTTCACACTCACTTCACGCACTCTTGTCACAAAGATTGTTGCATCGGGCAAAGTATGCCTTATGCATTCTGGATGGTCTACGTTGTGGTACTAAGTGTCCATTTGTGATCACAGTCGAGTCCTATCACTGTTTACATCTGTGTCACTGATCTCACACTTAGCCATTTCCCAAGCAACCTAGCCTCATTTAGCTTCCCGGAACTTTGCACTTTGCTTCTACAACCATCAAGCTTCCTCCCTTGCCTGCTGAAACCCCACAACCTGCAGAGACCCTAGCCAGCACTGCTCTCCAGAAATGCACAAAGCAGTCAGGCAGCGAGAAATGAACACAGCAGTCCAGCTGCCCTCCATTCAGAAACTGCCCAGAGGTGTCCTCCTAGGACCCCCATCCCACATCAATGTCCTGTGCCTCAAAATTGCGCAGTGTTGTCCAAGTTGTCATGTCGGTCTTGCATGCAGAAACTACACAGATGGGCCTCCCATGGCCTCATCCCAGCAGCAGTCACTTCCCATTGAAACCACACTAATCCATCGCTTAGTGACTACAAGAAAAGGTGACATGTCGAGATCACTCCAAAGGAGTCGAGGAGAAGGACCAAGAGACCAAGTAATGGAAAGAGATCAGGACTGCATGCAAACTCCCTCGGATGCATGATCATCTTGAGAGTAAGTATGGTAAGTAAAGAACACCTTTTGAAGTGCACCTCTTAGTTGAATTTGCAGGACTGCTTGTCATTGTCATATCATCCTATCCTCAGTAACATGCATGTGCACAAACACAAAAAGTCATTTCATGTGTTTCCTCTACATGTCTTGCTTTCTTTTTGCTTGTTTGACCAACAATCGTCTTCGGCATGTTGATTGCTATGTCATGCTTGCAACTGAGTTCTGGTGATGTTGAAGGTTTGTGTTTGAGTTGTGTCTGCTATGTAAACATTTTTCGCACTCACACATGAAGTTGTATGCAATGGCGTGCAAGTGACGTCGCAATCGTTCAACGATCTATCTCAAGTGTCGCGCTTGTCGCTCGCACTTGTTGGATAGTCACACTGAGCATGTTGTCTTGTTGGTTCGAGGTGTCTTGTCGTCGAGTCATGTTGAGTGTGTGTTTGCAAGGTCATGCATGCACAAGTTCACTCGCTCACACACTTAGTCATTTTGCTGAAACTCTATCCATTGGACCACCCTCCAATAGCCGGACCTCTGTTGAGCTGCACTGCGCAGTCTCAACCCTCAATGATCAAGTAATGTTGTCCAGAATTGTGCAAAGCTTGAGGCTGCCACCCAAGCAGTCTGCACTGCACAATCCTGGAATCAACCCGACTGACTGTCACCCAGAACAGCACAAAAGTTGCTCAGCAAGCCATCTCAATCTATGTTGCCCGCAAGCAAATCCATCAAGCTTCCAGCTAGTCAACCGGAGAGATTAACCAAGCAGTGACCCATTCTTCACTCCTCTAAAAAATTGTGCAAAAGTTGCCAGCATGCCCGCCTCCGTTGACTGAAGAAATTGCGCAAACATGAAGGATAGTAGTTCTGTCAGCCAGTCCCCTTGTCAGTCAGCGTGCTGCTCCTCCTGCTGCTCGATACCCTGTCAACCCGGAAACTACGTAGACATGTCCTACAAGCCAACCTCAAAGTTCTGCGCAGTTTTGGCCAGCAAGCTCCCTCAGCCCGCTGCTAGACTCCCGGAGAATCTGCGCAGTTTTCACTGTTAGTGTCCTCCCTGTTGCTTGCACTGCTTCCCTGGAAAATTTGTGCAGTTTTGCCCTCTAGCCGAGCCAAATCCTGCAGATGGCCACTGATGTTCCGGACTACTCATCTCAGCCTCCTAGTGACCTCTGCGCAATTTTACTCGACAATGCCCCGGAGCCCGCATCTCTGCCTGAAATGTGCTCTGCGCAGTTTCAGAGCCTTGTCCTCTCTCCCAGTCACCTACACCCGAAAATGAAAGATGATGCATCGTGGTAGACTACGAGATTTCTAGATTTGATGGTGACTCGTCATGAGTGATTGCATATACAAGTACATGGATGAGACATGGCACAACGACGAACGGGATGAACAAGGAGCGCATGCTAGAAGACTTACTCACGGTTGGACGAACGCATGAAACATACCAAGTAGCAAGCAAAGGGAGACACATGCGTTGTTGACCTAGGTTGCCATTGATGTCAATATGGCAATATTCTAGATACTAGATGACGATATGAAGCCAAGGGGAAGCAGAGCAAATCCATGAAGAGACAGGAGCAAGGCCATCAAGATAGCCAAGTCATAAGCAAGAGGAGCTACCAAAGGAGGCAAATCAAAGCATATTACAAGATATCAGAGCAAGAGAGGCATTCATATATGCAAGGAGGTCTTTGAAAGACACTGCCAAGCCAGAGGAGCCACATTGGAGCAAGAGGAGTTACAAGAGGAGCCATATAAATATTATATATATAATATATATGCCAAAGTACAGGGACAAACAGAGGACGCAGACAGCGATCAGAGCAACAGAGGAACAAACAGAGCCAACGGAGCAATATATAAACAGAACCATCGGAGGGAGCAGACATAGCCATGGGAGGCAGCAAACAAAGCTATCGGGAACCATCAAGAGCCGTATAGGCCACAAAAGAGTTATATGCTAGCAAATGCCCTATCGGAGGCGAAAGACTTAGACATATATGCAAATACACCATCGAGAGAAGAACTCATATATATATTCATCCATTTAAACAGCGTTCGGGGGCCATATATGCCAAAGGAATACACTGTCGAGAGCACATATCATATATATGCCACAACCTCATGTATCGGCGGCAAAAAGCATAGTTATATGGCGTTTAACACTATCAGAGGGAAAACGGAGGCCAAAGCATATATATATGGCAAACACACTATCGGCGGAGAAGTTTATATATATATAT
>APFE030771670.1:215961-285172 GCA_000404065.3 Pinus taeda
TATATATATCGGCATATATATGTATATCGATGAGAAGGCTAATCGGCAGTTCGGCTATGCGCCATCACCCCAAACCCCCAATTGCAATGTATGTGGGCCTTAAGCGATTGCAATATACAATTGCAGACTCAATGATCCTATTATATCGCACCCTATTGTTAAGTCGCATCTGTGGTAATCGCAATGAATAAAGAGTTGTCACCCCCAAACATGCGATTGTGATTATAACACGGACCCGACAGACCTATTATAAACAGCTTAATACAATATCGCGTCCAGTGGAGGATCGACCGTCCGCCATCAGCTATGCCATGATCTTGGTGTATAAAGGACCCCCGGAAGTCTTGAGCCCCGATTGCGATAAAGAACGGACCCGATACAATATAGATGTGGGTGAAATATATTTGAAGTCCGCCTCTTTAACAGTTTCGCCTGTTTTTACTCATAAATCCTATGTATGTGTATATTTGGCCTGCGTGGGGTTTGGAGGCAGAAATGCAACACACTAACGCTCCCGATAGTTCAGGAGAGTTCAGTGAGCTGAATCACGCCAGTTGCGATTGTGATAGAACGTGGCATGTTCGTTACATTGTAAAGCCCTGTATATGTCAAAGAATTATTGATAAAATGAGCGTTGTTATAGGTTTTAACTTGTAATAAGTATTCTTTGTATATTTGGCCCTCTCTCATGAATTAACGTGTCTAGTGAGCACGAAGAGACAGAGGAAACCACAGAGACCGAGGAGGAAGCCAAAGCGTCAGCGAAGAGAGGAAACCGACAAACAGAAGCATGAGGAATGAATAAAAGACAGAAAAAGCAGAGAACAGCAAGTGGTGAATGCAGTTAAAGGCTGTGGAACGCTGTGAAAAATAAGCTAGAGGAGGCAGAGGCAGCGAGAGGATCCAACTGAACAAAAAGAGGGCCGAAGGGGCAACAGGACAACAGACAATCGAAGGGGAGAAGTAGCCAGCAGAGAACATAAGCTTGAACAGGAAGTTGTTCTTTATGCAGAGCTTAGTGCAGCTAACAGTAGGCTGACTAAAGTTGTGTGAAGACAATACCAGAAAGCGTGAAAGCTATTGGAGACTGTGTGGGCAGTGTGAAGAATTGGGAAGACTACTTCATAAGAAGACTGGTTATAATTGATGTTGTAGCTTGGAGACTACAGTGAAGCTATAATCAAACAAAACTCAGTAGAGAAGAGTTCTGAGAGCAGAACATTACTATCAAATGAACCTTGACAAGATTGGGTCAGAACCCTTGAGGTTGGTGCCTCAGAAGTAGTAGGATAGGAGTCCTTGGGGCTGCTGCCTCAGAAGTAAGAAGGATTGGAGTCCTTGGGTTTGATGCCCCATAAGTAGGAAGGATAGGAGTTTTTGGGACTGGTGTCTCAGGAAATGGAAGGATTGAAGTCCTTGGGAGTTGGTGCTCCTAAGGCCAAGATTGGTGTCTTGGCGAAATAGAGTTGGTGCTCTGGAGGTTGGAACCTCACCAAAGTCCGAGTTGGAGCTTGGCAACTGATTGCAACCACTTATATATTGTATCTATTTCACCCCCCCCCCTCAGTATTTCCAACATGCGCATGCATGAACTATCAAGCGACCACCAAGACCATTAAAGACTTTGCACTCTGCCATTCGGAGGTGAAGATATGGTACACCACGGGCACAATCATCACTCAGCAACACAGCAACTCGATACGAACAGCACAACCAACATGTGCATACTTGCAACGTCATGTCGAGTTGTGTCATGAGTCACCTTGGCCACATCACTACTTTGGGTCATAGCTGTGTAATCAATGTAATATAACGTGGAAGTCCAAGAGACCCACAGATGAAGTCAAAGAGTCATGTAAGTCAAATAGTCATGAGGGAAGTTGAACAGTCACAAGGGTCAATTTCACCCTTGGCTATATATACCCCTCATTTGTACATGCAAAAGACTTTTTCACCTTGGCTCCTCCCACATAGCCTTGAGAGTCTGTAATCTTTTCTTTGAGGAGAGAACAGTGGCTCCAACGCCCCGCTATTGGGGTTAGTGATGTAATGGTGTACAGATGTGTCTTGGAACTTTCACTTAATTCAAAAGCCTGTTGACAAGCCAACACGTTTTCATACATGTATTGTATTCATTTGTAAGACTATTTTTTGAACGCTTGTAATGCATGTTGCTTTAACCTGTATTAAGACAGTTGAACTATTTCAGTTGTTTTAGTACATATGTTGTTGGAAATGTGTCGTATCAATTGTTAATGTTGTCTCGCCCGTGTGGACTATTCTGCCGGACACTCGACAGATTCTTTCTCGTAATCTTGTTATAACGACTGTCACACTCATGTGAACTATTCCATTGGGTGTTGTACGTGTTATCTGTCCACTTTGTGTTTGTGACTGCCGCATCTGTGTGGACTACTCCACCGGAAGCTGCACATGTCCTGCTGTGTTGTGTGTCTCTAACGGAGATGGGACTATTCTCTTTCGACTTGAGACTCACCTTCACCTTCTCCCTCTACAGTGAAAGAACCTTGACACAAGCGACACTAAGCACTCACCAGGCATGCAAACCTCGTTGTTCAAAGACCAAGTAAGCCACTCCCATGTGTTGACAAGCAAGAGCTAAGGCATATCTTTAAGATAAGGGCAACCAGGCCATCGTACCAGATGGGATTCCTACACCAAACGGTGTGAGGTCTAGTTGGGACTTCATACTGGGGAGATCCCCTGAATGTTGGCGGGTCTAGCACCGTCAACATTTCTGGCGCTAGAAAGAGGGCCAAATGACAAGCTGAGTCCTCACATCCTATTTTGAATTTTCGCACATCTATCATGTATATTGTTGTAGTTAACCCTCCGCCAGGCTTGTCCAACGCACATTCCTTTGAAGTCACGAAGGAGTTTTTTGATCACTTGTCCGAACTCACGTATGATGGTGAAGGCGAAGTGGCCTGGCCTGAGCACTTACATGACTTCCTAGCATTCTTGGGGAATGAGGGAGATTTTGATGAAGTAGAGGTCAGTATGTTGCTTGCGTACACACTTCGCGGATTCCCGGAACATTGATGCCACAACCTGCCTCATAATTGTGTGCACTCATTTAAACAGTTCAGTGATCTAATCGAATTGTTTTCCACCATTTTGATCCTGAAGCTCTCAACAAAAAAAAAAATTAAAACAACAAAAGGCCCCGCATGAATCGCCTATGGATTTTTGGAAGCACTTCCGTCTACTCATGTTTGAAGCTCTGAAAAGTCAGATGAAATTCCAATATCTTATGGACAGATTTGAATATTGTTATCACAAGTTACTCTGTCGCAAAGTGAAGAAAAAGCTCAAACCCCACTCAGCATACTTCGGTGATGGAGCTGCGCAATCTCAAGCAAACACAGTTGTTGTCACAAGTGACAGTCCGCCTTCCTGTCATCAAACAGCTCCACCCCCGCAGAGTGATGTGGGAGAGCGTGCACACAAGACTATTCAACTGGTACATGATCCCACCCTCACTACTCTTAATTTTTGCGCAAATTTGGTTGGGAAGCCCATGGGTTGTCAAATGCATTTGTTACCTCAACCTTTGTCCCCGTGTTCTGTTGATCCTCTAGATTGCACTGTCTTGTGTTCTTCTGTTCCGGACTCTACACTTGTTGTGAATGAGGATCAAGCTATTGACAGAGTTGATGTTGCACAACCAACCTGCATTGTCATTTACAAAGAGTATGACCGAGAATCTGAGCATGAACCCGCGGTGAAGGATGACCCCCTTCTGTCTGCATCGCCTCCACTTTTTCGTAACATCCTTGATGATTATGCTATCTCTATTTTTCCTTGTGTAAATCCATCCACGGATGCATCTACTTCTGATCATTCACTGAGCACACCCGATGTCAGTCCATCATTTGATAGCGGAGAGGACAAACCTTTCATTGAGAATCCACTTGACTTTTCATCTAATTTTTCCGGAAACGCTGAGGGTGAACATTCTTGCTTCTCATCTACCCCTCAGTATGATTCATCAAACCATGAGGATGCCGACAAACATCCTGAATTTTCTGATCATGGTTGTCGCGATCTCTATACTTCTTCATTTGATCACGATGTTGATTCACTCGTTTTTAATCCTTCTAAGCCACTGGTCTCTGATGATCTATCTATTGACGAAGTGGAAACCCCCCAGACTGTCGAGGCACTTCAGCTTGAGCTGATGGTTTTGTCAGGCCCTCGCTGTCCTAAGGTTAATTCCACTTCTGATCAGAAAAATTGTAAAACACCCAAGGTTCCTCATCACTCATCTGTATGCATTGAAGATCAATCCAACACACAGATTTCGCTACCTCCACCGGAATCACATGATCCCATCGCTTATGCATTGGAGGAATCATACACAGTAAGCACACTTGCAAAGCGTAAGTTATCTCTCTTTCTCATGTTTGCTTGTCTGTCACAATCAAAAGAGTATGCATGCTTATCATCTGCACACAGTGTGTCACCATGTTAAGTTCGCAGAATGCTTGTCTTGCACTTCCACTCTTTTCTTTTTTGTGGACGCGTTTGAACTCGGAGTGTGTTGGTCTTCATTGTTAAATCTTTCTTGTTCGCTGGTTTACATGCATGTCTTTCTTATTTACCATGTCTTCGCCAACATGGGCTAGCCAATGTGTCGGTGGCTGCATTGGAAATACCACTTCACGTGAGTAGGCCCATGCATTGTTTAGCGTAGGAGTAGGAGTAGTCTTTGCTGCCTTGCTTTGCTTTTCTTTCTGGTTTGCATGTTTGTTTGCTTGCTTACTTGGTTTGGTTTGCTTGCTTGCTTGCTTCGCTTACTTGTTTTGCTTTCACTTTACTTCTGCTTTTTGCTTTTTGTTTTCTTTGCTCACTTGTACCTGTAGGTTAGCCTCTCGTGAAACCGCATTTGGCTCTCGAGACAAGCCGAGCAAATCTAAGAGGACTTGTACAGCTACCAACATCTGGTTATCTGTTGTCCTCTCTCTTTATGAAGAACTTGTTGTCTTCAATCGATGATGCCTTGATGGAAAATATGTTATGTTCAGAGGGAGTCTTGGTGAAAACACAACGCTTACATTGTTAACTAGTACTGTCTACTCTAATCAGTTCTTTTGTGTTAACCCTTGTCAACTCAGTCAAGTAGAGTAAGGTGAGGGGGAAAACCTTAACAAGTATGTCAGAGGTATATATAACATACTTCTCTGAAGGAACAACCTCTTCTACTCTCAATATGTCGGGATCCCTCTTCCACCTCTGAAATAAATAAGTGCCTATGCACAGTTCTTACAAAAAATTTAAAAATTAAAAAAAAAATTAAAAAATGAATAAGGCGAAAGAAGAGAAAGGCTTCCTGCACAAAGAGGTGATGCAAATAACTCCACCAAGGTACTAACCAGGCTCGCTGGCAGCAAAGCGATACTTGTGTTCCTGCGTGACTCTGTCGGGGTACTGTCCAAGCCTGCTGGCAACGGAGCAAAACCAAAGATGACACTTAAACTCTAACATTTATATTACTTGTGTATCAATATACCCTTCATCCCCAATCGAAACAACTAAGTTGACTTGGCTTGGAATGTGTGTTGATCGATCGAGAGAATGGCAAGGACTACATCTTTCACACAAGCTAGTGCGAAAGCCGTCACGATCAAAGAATCGAACAATACTTCCGAAAGGGTTAGACTCGCTTTTCACGAAACAAGGTCCATATAGAGAGCTGGAATTCTAACAGTGCGTCGCCAATGTTGTAGCAGCTACCACCACCCTCCAAAATTTTGGCTCGCATGCAAATTTCGGAGCCTACCTTGGATCCTACGATTAATCATCCTTGGTCACTTGTTAGTAAGCTAATGATTTCAAGCTCCCTTCCTTGATCTTAAGAGTTGTTCGCGTTCTCATCTTTATGCAACATGTGTCATCTTTGGGCATAGGGATTGTTATTTGTCATGCAAAGCGGTGTTGTTTTGCTTCAAGGGAATTGTGTGCGTATGAGTGGTTGTCATCACATAGACATGTTTCACACTCAATTCACGCACTCTTGTCATGAAGGTTGTTGCATCAGGCAAAGTATGTCTTATGCATTCTAATGGTCTACGTTGTGACACTAAGTGTCTGTGTGCGATCACAGTCGAGTCCTATCACTGTTTATATTTGTATCATTGATCTCACACTTAGCCATTTCCCAAGCAACCTAGCCTCATTCAGCTTCCTGGAACTTTGCACTTTGCTTTTGTAACCATCAAGCTTCCTCCCTTGCCTACTGAAACCCCATAGCCCGCAAAGACCCCAGCCAGCACTGCTCTCCAGAAATGTCCAGAGCAGTCAGGCAGCCAAAAATGCGTAGAGCAGTCCAATTGCCCTCCATTTAGAAATTAGGCAGAGGTGTCCTCCCAGGACCCCCATCCCACAACAATGTCCTGTGCCTCAAAACTGCACAGTATTATCCAAGTTGTCATGTCGGTCTTGCATGCAGAAACTACGCAGATGGGCCTCCCATGGCCTCATCCCGGTAGCAGTCACTTCCCGCTGAAACCGCACTAATCCATCACTCAGTGACTACAGGGAAAGGTGACATGCTGAGATCACTCCCAAGGAGTCAAGGAGAAGGACCAAGAGACCAAGTAATGGAAAGAGATCAAGACTGCATGCAAACTCCCTCGGATGCATGATCATCTTGAGAGTAAGTATGGTCAGTAAAGAACACCTTTCGAAGTGCACCTCTTAGTTAAGTTTGCAAGACTGCTTGTCATTGTCATATCATCCTATCCTCAGTAACATGCATGTGCGCAAACACAAAAATTCATTTCATGTGTTTCCTCTACATGTCTTGCTTTCTTTTCACTTATTTGACTAATTATCGTCTTCGGCATATTGATTGTTATGTCAAGCTTGCGACTGTGTTTTGGTGATGTTGAAGGTTTGTGTTTGAGTTGTGTCTGCTATGTAAACATTTGTCGCACTCACACACAAAGTTGTATGCAATGGCACACAAGTGTCGTCGCGGTCATTCAACGATCTATCTCAAGTGTCGCACTTGTCGCTCGCACACCCATTGGACAGTCACACTGAGCATGTTGTCTTGTTCGTTCGAGGTGTCTTGTCGTCGAGTCATGTTGAGTGTGTGTTCGCAAGGTCATGCATGCACAAGTTCACTCGCTCACACACTTAGTCATTTTGCTAAAACTTTGTTGACCAGACCACCCTCCAACAGTGGGACCTCCGTTGAGATGCACTATGCAGTCTCAACCCTCAGTGATCAAGTACTGTTGTCCAAAATTGCGCAGAGCTTGAGGTTCCCTCCCAGGCAATCTGCACTGCGCAATCCTAGAATCAACCCGACTGTCACCCAGAACAACGCAGAAGTTGCTCAGCAAGTCATCTCAATCTGCGCTACCCGCAAGCAAATCCATCAAGCTTCCGCTGGTCAACCGGAGCATTTGACCGGGCGGTGACCCCGGGCTTCACTCCAAAAAATTGCGCAGAAGTTGTCAGCATGCCCGCCTCCGCTGACTAAAGAAATTGCGCAGACATGAAGGACAGCAGTTCTATCAGCCAACCTGCAGCTCCTCCTGAAAACTGCGCATTTTTCTTAGACTGTCCTCTCGCTGCTCGACACCCCGCTCAGCCAAGAAACTACGCAGACATGTCCTGCTAGCCAGCCTCCTAGTTCTGCGTAGTTTTGGCTAGCAAGCTCCCGTAGCCCACAGCCATCCTTCCCGAAGAATTTGCGCAATTTTCACTGCTAGTGTCTTCCCCGTTGCCTACATTGCCTCCCTGGAAAATTTGCACAGTAATGCCCTCCAGCAGAGCCAAATCCCACAGATGGTCAATGTTGTTCCGGACTACTCATCTCAGACTCCCAGTGACCTCGGCGCAATTTTCCTTGACAATGCCCCAGAGCCCACATCCTGGCCTGAAATGTGCTCTGCGCAGTTTTAAAGCCTTGTCCTCTCTCCCGGTCACCTGCACCTGAAAACGAAAGATGATGCATCATGGTAGACTAGGAGATTTCTGGATTTGATGTCGTCTCATCATAAGTGATTACAGATACAGGTACATGGATGAGACATGGCACGACAACGAACAGGATGAACAAGAAGTGCATGCTAGAACACTTGCTCGGGGTTGGATGAACACATGAAACATATCAAGTAGCAAGTGAAGAAGACACATGCGCATGCATGAACTATCAAGCAAACACCAAGACCATTAAAGACTCTACGCGCTCTACCATACAGAGGTGAAGCTATGGTACACCACAGGCACACTCATCACTCAGCAACGCAGCAGCTCGACACGAACAGCACAGCCAGCATGTGCATGCCTACAGCATCATGTCGAGTTGTGTCATGAGTCGCCTCGGCCACATCACTACTTTGGGTCATAACTGTGTAATCAATTTAATATAACGTGGAAGTCCAAGAGACCCACAGATGAAGTCAAAGAGTCATGTAAGTCAAAGAGTCGTGGAAATCAAACAGTCATGAGGGAAGTTAAACAGTCACAAGGGTCAGTTTCACCCTTGGCTATATATACCCCTCATTTGTACATGCAAAGGACTTTTTCACCTTGGCTCCTCCCACATAGCCTTGAGAGTCTGTAATCTTTTCTTTGAGGAGCGAGTAGTGGCTCCAACGCCCCACTATTGGGGTTAGTGATGTAATGGTGTACGAATATGTCTTGTAACTTTCGTTTAATTCAGAAGCCTGTTGACAGGCCAACACGTTTTCATACATGTATTGTATTTGTTTCTAAGACTATTCTTTGAACGCGTGTAATGCATGTTGCTTTAACCTGTATTAAGACAATTGAACTATTTCAGTTGTTTTAGTACATATGTTGTTGGAAATGTGTTGTATCAGTTGTTAACATTGACTCACCCGTGTGGACTATTCCACCAGACAATGGACAGATTCTTTCTCCTAATCTTGTTATAACGACCGTCGCACTTGTGTGGACTATTCCGCTGGGTGTTGTACGTGCTATCTGTCCACTTTGTGTTTGTGAGAGCCGCATCTGTGTTGACTACTCCGCCAGAAGCTGCACATGTCCTGCTGTGTTGTGTGTCGCTAACAGAGTTGGGACTATTCCCTTTCGACTTGAGACTCACCTTCACCCTCTCCCTCTGCAGTGAAAGAACCTTGACACAAGCGACACTAAGCACTCACCAAGCACGCAAACCCCGTTGTTCAAAGACTAAGTAAACCACTCTCATGTATTGACAAGCAAGAGCTAAGGCATATCTTTAAGATAATGGCAACCGGACCATCATACCGGATGGGACTCCTACACCAAACGGTGTGAGGTCTAGTTGGGACTTCATACCGAGGAGATCCCCTGAATGTTGGCGGGTCCAGCACCGTCAACAGGTCATTATAACCCTCCCTAAAGGCTTTCTTACCATCATTTTTATCAACAACACAACACAGCGGTCATTTTATTGTGGCAAATACGCCAAAAAATTATGTTCCAATCGTTTACTTTCCTCATAGGCACCATGCTTGGTCATTCCTTTCTCAGTCGAGAAAGCTCCTCCAACCTCACATGTTAATATGAGGCTTGCACATATACCCCTAATGACTTCCCTTCTTACTCCCACTTTATACCTTACACCGTGGCTAACTTTCAGCTTCCAACTAGCCAATGTCATCATATTTTAGATTTGTTTTGGACCAAAAGTTCCTTAGCTCTCATTTACAATCACATCTCCCTGGAATGTTATCTTGTTAGAAGCAATATCCAACAATCTATATGCTTTAGATCATTTGTTATTACAAACAAATATAGGTTTATAGATTTTGCAATTACTTTTGACCTATCCTAAGTTGGAATAAACACACATGCTATGGAACTCAAAAAATTCAAATCACTAATCTGTGGTTTTCCCCCAAGCCAAGCCTCCTCTGGTGCAATGTCTCAAACTAACTTTATAGGACTCCTATTGAGCAAGTACAAGTAATGATGCATCTCCCAAAAATTTGTGGAAACAATAAGATTTTCCACAAAGTTCTCAAATGATGGAGGCCAACATTTTACAGTACTTAGAAGCATTTCCTTTTCATTAAATTGTCTTCCTATATCCAACGAGTAATCCATAATGTCTTTCAACATTGGCAAAATGTTGAACTATCTTATGGAGGAGTGTTAGGCATGGGAGGTAGCATGCTTGGCCCTAGGAGCATCAAGACCAACTAGCACACACGTGGAGGTAGAACACTTGAATTAAGAGAGTCTTCCTTAATGGGTGTTCTGCTGAAGGTTTACATCACCAAATTTCTTGAGATGCAAACCTCTTTTAAAGTGAAAAGAGATTTGATCCCTCTCGATGCTTCGTAGATGTGGAGTTAAGATGGATCTACGCTAGTTATTCTAGAATTTGATTAGTATCAGTAGAATGTCCAACTAAAACGTGTCTTTTTCAATGGTGCTTACTAGAAAATTGAGTCCCAACAGAGGATAACTTAATTAAGCGAGGCATGGATGGACCAAATTGGTGCCCTTTATATAAAAATTCCGAAGAGTCTATAAGCCATCTTTTTCTCCTCTATCCATTTACTCTAGCTATATGCTCTTTTGTTCACACCTCCCTGGGTATTATTTCATTATGGCAAGGGCACTTTTATTTGAATGCATGGGAGAACTGGTGGCATTCTGCCAGTCCTAAGAAAAACCGTTGTTTGCCCCTCTTAATCTCTTAGGAATATGGCTTGCACAGAACGCGAAAGTGTTCCATGATATGTCCATCCTTGATAACGTTGCCTCACAAAATTTAGCCATTTTTGCTTTGATTTCTGATTCAGACTCTCCTCCTCTTCAACAAATCATCACTGAGTAATCTATTGATGTATCTTTCCCCTAGGCTTACTTTGATTGTGCTTCTCTTGCTGAAGGAGCCAGTGGAGATAGGGTTGTTCTATTCTTGTCACATCATCACTCTTTCAAGCTAAAATGTGGTCTAGGACTAGGCACCAATAACTTTGCAAAGCTCATGAGTCTTAAATTGTTGTTGTTTACCATTGAAAAACAAGCTCAACGCCTTCAAATCCTTAGGGATTCTAAAATTGTCATAAAGGTTCAACAACACTTCCAAATGCCACATGCACACACTTTGTCCCATTTTGGAGGAGATACAATTGTTAAAGCAATCTTTTGATGATCTCTCTTGTTGCCATATTTACAAGGAGAGAAGCGTTGATGTTGTCACCTTGTCTAAGGAAGGCGCTTCACAAGATCTGGGAACATGGCACATTACGGAGTACACAAATGATCAAGAGTATGCATACTGCCACCAACCCTTCATAGAGGATGTGCTCACTAGACACTGATTTCTTGATCAACTACTATTTTGGACGCTACTTAATGGTTCAATTTTTCTGCTAAATGTTATTATAAACACTTTTATCATATTGGTTTTGTCATGCACAGACACTATATATGTATATTTTAGTTATTATCAAGTTGTAATTAATTTATGAGATGTATGGACGGTCGTAGGTGGACATAACAGTCTATTTTGCAGATAGTTTTTTTATTGTAGCCATTTATGCATGGCGGTTCTTGGAGCGCAACTCATGCACATCTAGAATGTAACTTTCACCCTTATGAATGAAAGCTACAATTTTTTCTTCAAAAAAAAAAAACAAAAAACAAAAACAAAAACAAAACAAAAAAATTGATTAGTACTAGGCAAAATAGTGTTGAAATATGTAACTCAGTTCAGTCTTCATAATGACATATGTAATCATGATTTTTATGTATTTGATTTAATGAGAAAAATAAATTTATTATTGTTATTCTTGAGGCATGGGTTTCATGCCCAAGGGAAATTTATTTTATAGGTCAAGTTTCCATTGAGAGCTTCTATGGCTTGTCATTGAGTCTACAAGTCAATAAATTAATTGTCAGGTATGAAAGGATTGTAAAGAAAATTATTTAAGTCAAAGTTAGACTCAAAAGACCCTCCAAGAGCTTGTCATAATGCAAAGGACAAGTTGGTCTATCAAGAAGACATGTCAGCCTAGAAGCAATGTCAAGTCAACCTAGTAGAAGGCTCAAGGAAGCCTATATATAGGGCACTCAGCCTCATTCAAGATACACTCAAGAATCAAGACAAGTTTGATCAAGATAGAGAAAGAAGCCTAATACCTAGCGAAGAAAGGAGAAGGAAGAGTGAAGCACTCTAAATCTATTGTGGGCTATATTCCTACACAAGTGCGAAGGTTAGGGCATCATCTTACAGCAAAAGATACCGAATTTCAGCCACTCCAGGAGAGCCGAAGTTTTGGGTCAAAGAAAGTCTCCCTTGCAAGCCAAATTGATAAGAAGAAGATTCCATCTTAAGCGAAGGAGAAAGAAGGCAAATTCATCTATATTCTAGCCACACGTGTGATCTAGGGTTTCTACAGAAGAAACAGCTGGAGGCCGAAATTGCAAAAGAATCTTCTAGGGAGTCGAAACTGCAGAAGTATCTACTGGGGGTCGAAGTTGCAGAAAGTGTTGAGGTCAAAGTTGCTAGAAGGAAATCTCATCAAGAGGGAAGGTTTGACTTGGTCTTGGAGGGGTCTTGGTCAAGGGTCTGGGTCTTAGAATTCATCAATTGAAGTTCTATAAGAAAAGAAGAATTTTGGTGGGTTTTCCTCTCAGTTGGAGAGGTTTTGGCCCTGGTTGATCGCCTATATCTTGTGTCCTCTTGTTTTACTATTCTTTATGGTTTGGTAGTTGTTTGATGAAAAGAACGCATAATAATAACAAGTAAAGAAGAAGCAAATTAAGTTAAATACATCACAAACAGTTAACAAAGCAAGAGAAATCACCTAACTTGCTGCCCCTAAATTTCTAAACAAATAGTAGATACTAATGTCTGAAGGCTAGAATAGTAAATTGAAATTACTCAAACTTGAAAATAGTAAAAAGTGATGAATCAAAGACTCAGTGTAAGGTCATTAGTATCTAGAGTCAAGACTCGAAAATTAAAACTGAAAATGAACAACGGACAATGAACCAATGTTATTAGAACTAGACTGGTCATCGAACTAGTCAACTCCAAAACTGGGAACTGAGAAAAAACCAAACCAGTAAATCAGTCGACCAAAAAATATGTAAATATTCAAATTTTGAAATAATATGTAAATATTCACATGCATCCATATGAATCCAAACCATTATATGCAAATATGCAAAGTTTCTCATATATATAACAAGGGTGCATGTAACCAAAATAACAACGAGTGTGATCCATCTTTGAATCGACAAAGAGGCTCTAAATGGCCTCTATAGTTCAAAATTTCATACTACAACAAATACCTACATATTATCAAAATTATTGCCTATATTGGGATCCTTATCATCAATATCAACCCCTAAGAATTAAAATAAGATAGAAAAAGCTTAACATGTCAAATCGAGATTTTTTTTGAGTGATAGGTAAAATTTTACTAGGGTCGTGATAAAGGAGTTCAGCGATTAATGCCACCAACATCGAGGTACATAAAGGGCTTGGTGATCTTGATTAAATGCTAGTTCTATATCCTCATACATGATAGAATCCAACGGGAACATTGCAATCCCCCCAATCCTGAAATCCTGAAAACTGTTAAGTCTGCTAGATTTTGAGTGGGATTAAAATTCCACTTTCTCCATATGAAATCCAATGAGGATGAAACCACTCTCAAACATCCTGAAACAATTAATGATAAGGTTAAAATTTAAGTAAAAGAATGAAAATGAAAGATAAAGAGGAATGTTACTTTTAAAATTAAAATTAAGCTTCTCCATTTAAATTACTGCTTTGCACTGCATTCTGTTGAGCACTTCAATGAAAATAAATCAAACCAAAATGGACTTAATTGTATGTTTTTTGCTCTTTTTCTTAAAGGTAGCTAATGAACTGCTTTAAAATTTATTGTTTTTACAAATGGTTAACTTCAATTAATCTCTTTGAATAATATATACAAGTTCTTGGACATATACGTTTGCCGCCTGTGTTAAGCAGCTCTTAGTTTAAAAATTTGTGAGAAGTAACACTTCAACACTAGGTATGTTCAAAATGGTGCCAAGAAAACATTGAAGAGAGAGAGAAGGTATGATGCATTGAAACAAAGTACATTGTCATTTATCACAAGTAGTGTGTTATTTAAGAAATAATGACAGAAAGAAGAAAGAACAACTCACCTTACCCGGATACCTCTGCTCTGATTCTATTTCCAGTTTATGCTGAACAGCCTGCATCATACAGGTGCCGAAAAATATTAGTTCTTAAATAAACTGTCGCTTGAGCTACCAATATGTTTTCCTTTGTATTGACAAGCTTCTTTCTTCCTTCAAAAATCCCAATTGGTGTTGACATTGCAATTTGTTTTTCATAATAATCCCGGGCCAGAAATTTTCTGTAAGTACTAAAAAGGCTGTTCAGTATTAATATTTTCTGATCTTAACGAGAATACTAAATTTATGATAAAGGTCAGGAATAATCCCCACTTGCATTGAAAGTAACTAATGGTTTCCCAAATGTCAAGTCTAAACAAGAGATAATCCCCACTTGCATTGAAAGTAACTAATCATTTCCCAAATGGTAAGTCTAAACAAGAGATAATCCCCACTTGCATTGAAAGTAACTAATGGTTTCCCAAACGCTAAGTCCACGCCTGTTAGACTCATCGTGATAAGAAGAAGCCAGTTCAGAAGCAAACTTCAAAGACATGTTACCGCATTAATGCAGCCATCAGAGATAACTACCACATGCAAGACCAAGTGGAAGTCACGGCTCACAACAATCTTGACAGTCCACGGATGAAGCCAGTAGCAAATCCAGGGCAAATTTAGTGCAATTGATACCATTTGGTTGTGGCATCTATGCTGAAGGTGAAGCCCACTCGGTGAACAAAGAGCCATTTACTAGACCAACACCCATATCAATAAAAAATTGATTTTATTCCTTTTTGGCTAGAGAATTTGGAAAATAGAATAGCCATCAGGCATGGTATCTAAGATCAAGGAAGAACCACTTCGTCAACAAGAGCCATTTCCCAACCAAAAAAAAAAACAAAATTTTCCATTATTAGCTAGTGAAGCTTAGAGCTTTAACATAACTCCGTGCATATTAGGGACCACATTCTTGGCATGGCTTGCGAGACGTTCACTGAACACTCATGCAGTTTTCGTCATTATGGTTCAGGCGACCAGCGACCTCCTCCAAAACTGAAAAACAGAGATTGGAAAATGCTATTTTCTAGCATTTCTCGAAAAAATATCAAAACAACGGAGCCCATATCAGACCATGCAAGTCTATCAGACTATGAAAATGTTATCAATTTAACAATCAAGCTCTATGCTCCAGTGTATCCATTATCAGTCTTAGTAGGCATATGCCACAGGATAATTTAAGTGTTGTGGCTGATATTCTGCAGAAATACTATCACACAAATTTACCACGACATCCGACACCCTTGCATAACATAACAGCCAATGTCATAACAGCAGAGAAGTGAGGCTTACCGTTAGATCATTGTTAGCTTTGACAAAGAGCTGCTCAAGGCTGTCCACTGCCCTTGAGCCTCCGGCTGCATTCGCCATTTTTGCTACTGTTAGGGCTCCCTGTGTAGTTATTTAGCTTTGAATTTAAACGGGGCACTCACCCTCTGGATGCTATATTCAAACTTTCAAGTACCTTCCTAAATCTGACATTCTGAGGATAGTCCCGCGCGTAGAAAGTCTTCGGAACACTGGATTTTAATAATGATTAATTGGTTCTTGTGTGAATTCACTAATTTGAGAATTTTTTCGTGATTTAGGTGATTTGTGTGAAAAAAATCCTTTAAATTTGGTGGTTATAAAAAAATTGTAAGGTTAATGAATACATTTTTATTTTCTTATTTGGTGATTTATCTGAATACTTTAAATTTGATGGTTATAAATTTATTTGTTGGATAAAAGTTTTGTAGGGTTATTAAATAGATTTCTTTTATAAATGGAAACTTACTTTAAATGTGATTAAATGAAAGTGAAAAATATATTTATTATTTTAAAATATTAAAAGATTTTTTCATTTTATCAATATTAAATGAAAAAAAAAAAAAAACAATAACAACATTTTTTGTAAAGTGAAGATATGAATAATAGGTTAAACCCTTTGTTGAGAGTCCATAAAATGTTGTTGGGTTGTGTTATATTCTTTCCACGATGCCTACGTAGTTAATCGAGGGGTCACAAAGGGTTTGAGGGGTATCCATAACCCCACTTTATGGGGTCCAAGGCAGCGCCCCGGAAAATTTTGGTTTTGGAACCTATGTTAGATTGAGCGGACTACCTATGGTTTTGTGCATGATTTTCGCACATGTTTTTTGGACGCGATGGTTTTCGGTCCATCGTATTGAACGTGATGGTTTTTGGTCCATGGTATTGGATGCTTTGGCATGTATAAATATGTTGTACATTGAAAGGAACATGGTGAAAAATCAAGCTGGTAGTCCCTGTTTTGGGATCTAGGGAAAAATCTCTATGTATATGTGTTTTATGTGTTATGCTCTCGCATTGTTTATTTTCTGTGTTTTAGAATTTGTATGCAGGTAATTTCTGAACGGGGTTAAAACCTACAAATATCTCTCGGTTGATTTGAAGATTTGGGGGAATTATATGTTGAATTCTTTGGAAAGTTAATATATGGAGGGACTCGTTTGAGGATTTGGGGGACTTATATGTTGAACTCTTTGGAAAGTTAATATATGGAGGGACTTTGTACTTGTGCATGATCCTACATTTTACACTACACTTGTCACATTTGGCTTGTCTTAAAAGGTACAGCCTAACAATATGGGTAGACTTTCAATGCAGCTCTAAAGCTTGGTCCCAATGCTGTCAAATCTTTGGCGGTTTTCTTCTTCTCCAAGGTGTTCCACTCCACCTCAACCTCGCGAAGCCTGCATGTCCCTATTTTCTCCATGTACCCTCCCCTATGTCAATTTCCCCTCACTGCATTCCCTGTTGGATTACCCTACATTGTTTTCTTAGTTCATTATGGTGTGGTTACCCCCTAACAGCTTATCGGTAAATTGCCTTCCTTCCCCTTGTTCAAGTTTTCTCAACGACATACTTACACCAACTATGCTCGACAAAGGAAGTTATTCTTAAGAGAAGGTTGACTTTATTATTCCTCCAATTGGCCCACCTAAAAATTCTTCTTGAAGATGCATCAAATGTCGACTTGACGAGCCTTCATTGGTTCTGGAAAAGGTGTTGGAAAATGTAACTAGGCTGGGTCTTCATAATTATTTTTGTACTTGTATCAATGTATTTTTCTTGTAAAAAGCAAAAAGAAGAAAAAGAAAATTATTCTTATTATTATAGTTAAGCATGTTTTTCATGCTTCTAGGGTTTATTGAGTCGAGAAAAAAAATCATCATGTGTCAAAGTCCCATTTGGACTATTTTGTAACCAAAGAAAAATATTGTTTTTTAGTCAAAAGGAGTCATTTTGTCCCACAAGACCAAATCAGCCCTGCCTTGTCAAGTCGGCTTAGAAGAGGCCCTATTCAGCCTCATGGATGGTTATAAAAGGAAGAGACTTCGACCCCATTTGCTCATTCACTCACACATGTTCAAGCTTTGATCAATGAGAAGAAGAAGTGTGAAGGTCAAGAAAGAGAGAGAAATCTAAGGGAAGGAAGAAGAATTTGAATTTTTGCTTGTCTTGGTTCACGCGTGCAAAGTTGTTAGGGTTATTCTGAGAATTACAGGAGGAAATTTTGTTTCTGCGAAGTTGTTGGGGTTACTTTGTTTTGTGAAGTTGTTGGGGCTACTTTGTTTTGCGAAGTTGCTAGGGTAGCTATGTGAAGGTGCCGAGGTAACTCTACAAAGTTGCAGGTCCAAAAATTTGACTTGGAGAAGTTTGATCAGTTGTGATTCTTGTTGACTTTGTTTGGTTGGAGGAAATATCAAGGAGGCTTGACTTGGTTCTTGTGAAGGTCTTGGTCTTGGGTCTTGGATGTCTCGGTTTGATCTAATTCTATAAGAAGAGAAGTTGTTTGGGTTTTCCCCCTTGTGGGATTTTGCCCTGGCTTGGAGCCTATATCTTGTGTTCTTTGTGTTCTTGGGATCTTCATGCACTTTATGTTTTGGTAATTGATTAATGAAGAAGATATGATGATGATTAACATCCACTAAGATGAATGCGGTCTATCAGACCTTAATAAGGGATTAATTGTGACTCTTTAATATTTTATTTCTATTATAAAAAATAAGGGAAATAAATGCTTCAAGATCACTATAGTTATGTTTACTTAATAAGTGAAGAAAGTTGGATGTATGGCAAATGTTTTGGAAATGAGAAGGGATGTGAGTAAGAGTCAGACAATCTAACAGAAAGTGTTTTTCATCTTCAACCCTCTTAGTATCGCAAAGGTGGTAGGTTCTTTCATCCTAGGGTGTTTTGGGGACAATACAATGCTCAGTTTCACTATGAAGCTCACCGGATATGATATATTTATACATGATGATTTGACCGAAGAGCTTGTTTGACCTGTTGTGACAAGAAGTAAACATAATTGCAAGTGTACCTTATTGACGGGGCACCAATGAGGTATGATTTGAATTTATTTCAATTCTTTTTAGTCTAATGGAAATTATTTTATTGGTATAGGAAAGCAGGGAAATGCCCGGTTTGGGTGGTTGAAACTGACTGCAAGAATTAGCAGTAACAACCAAAAAGGAATTGGCACAAGCAACAATATGTTGGTAAAAGCACTTCAAGAGCAGAGCCATTGTGGGACACTGGTACCCCATAGTGTTCATTGATTCCCATGAGCATGTTATGATCATTATGATGGTTTGAGGTAGGGATATGCCTTGGTTTTTGGACCTTTCAATGCGTGGAAGCCTTGCCAAGGAATGGATCACCAAGGAAGGGGATGTTAGGGAAATTAGAAGATGAGTGAGTGCACAGAAGGGGGTGACCGTATTCCCCGAGGGACTATGTAATAGAGAAGGGAATGTTGGGGGATGGATTTATTTTGGTCATTAACATTGTTGGTGGAATCATAAACACATTGGGAGTGTGTCTTATAACAATGAGTTGGTAATTGTTCACTAAGGTAACAGGTAGTGCAAGGATTGTAGCGTTGGACATTGGATGCAGGTTTAACTTTGGCAGTGGATATGGACTTCTTAGGAAGGAGGTGAATCCTAGTATTACTTTGAGGGTGGAGGTGTGAGCCTCTAGATTCCCTTGTTGTGGATGCAAACATCATATCATTTTATTTGCTAGTTAGAGAAAATGTGCATATGTATGTATGTGTATATTATTGTGAATATTGCATCGAGCTAGATTTATAAAGCTCCATAGACATTATGGTTATTTGTTGGTTGAAGCAAATGTGCATAAGTATATGTGGTTGTTATTGTAAATAATGTAATGAGTTGTGTTATAAAGCTCCAATAAACAGTTTGATTGTCATGTTTTCAGCAGTGGTCATTGTAAATACTGCAACAAGTTGGGTTATAAATCTCCATAGGCAGTATGTTTTGTTTCAACGGTTTAATGGTTATAGGTGTCATAGAACACCAAATACAGTGTTCCCCTAAGGTGAAGGGGTTTGTAACAACCCAAGGTTAAAAGTTCATGTAATAAAGGTTAATAAAGGCAAAATAAAACCAAGGCCATAGGACATATATTCCAAGCAGAATGGTGGGCAAAACATCCTCGTGGGTGTCACTTTTGATTTGTTAATGGATAAGGAAATTGGCAAAGGCAAAGAGGCAATAATTGGCATTTATTTATGAAAATAAAGGAAAACAAGAGAAAAGGGAGATGAAAGGTCACATGTTTGCATGAGAGGGAATTGAAGGAAAATAGAGGAAAATAAATAAAATATATGCCTCAATGCTAAAAAGGCTTCTAAGGATCAGTTCACATCCTTTTGTCAGTTCTAGCTTTGGAAGTAGTTTCAAATAGAGAAGAGCACCAAGAGGAGAAAGCAAGCAATCAATCAAAGGAAGGACGAGGAAAGCAAAGGAAAAGCAAGGAAGGTTGGATCAAGCAACTTCAACAGGAGGATTTGCAAGTAATATGTTGCATGTGTAATTTCCTAGCTGAGGTGTGAATGTATGGTACATGCATTTGTGTATTTGGTTCATTTGTTATCATGGGCATGTGATTTTCCTGGTGTAACAGTAGTTTCATCATTGCCTTGCCATTCCCTAGATAGCCATGGTGTGATGGGATTCATTTCTTGGTTGAGCTTTGGATTGCCAAAAGGTTTTGGAATGGGGTGAGGTGGTCTCAAAAAAAATCCTAAGGGTTGGGGGTGGAGGTGGTTTAAACTCCAGGAAGCCCTCGAAAGGTGGATGGAGACAGGAAAATTCCTCAAGCTAATGGTGAAGAAACTCTAAGGCATCCAAGCTTATTTTTGGCATTGTGATATCTTGACTAGTTTTGGCAAGATCATGTAACTTGAGGGTGGAGGTGGTTTAATATCTAGGAAACCCTGGTTGTTTATACCTTGAGATCCCACATTAATGCTTGGAATATGGCATGAAGGTGATTGGCTAAAAGAAAGATTTGGTTCAACCCAATCTATGGTCAAGTGGTACGTGGAAGTCCCTGACTTGGTTGACTTTTGCATAAATGAATAAGAGTTATTTTCCTATTGTAGTCTATAAGAAATTGTACTTGTTATTATGGTCATTTGATGGATGTTATGTCATGGTTAACAATCTGGTTATATGTTGGTTATAAGCATGGATTGTAATGTGATCTAGTTATGACTTGTTCGGGATTTGATAAGTATTTGATGGTTAATGAATGCATGTGATAATAAGTGTTATTGCAACTATTGTGAGAGGGAATTAGACCTTCTTCGTGATTCTCAAATAAGTTTGAGACTCCTATGATCAGATATGCATTGATGACTTGTAGCTTACATGTTCATTATATGTTTAATGAAATGACTGTCATGGTTAGGCCTGGTTAGGTCAAGTCCTTGTTCAAATTTTGTATGATTAGCATTATCTTCAAGTCATTTATCATTCTAGAAAGTATCTGGAAGTTCTAGGCAGTGATCTAGAGGCTAGTATGGAATTGTGGCTTAGATCTCATGAGCGCACCCTCTGAACTAGAGAATTTGGGTCACACCCGCACTCAAGTGGTGTTGTGCGTGTGGTTGGAGGGTCACAACCACACCCATGCAAGCTTGTGCATGCAATTAGGAGTCTAGGTCACTGAAAGAGCTATCCAACTCAAGGTTTGGGCACTTCAGCTGGTTCTTTAACACTTGAGTGTCCTGTAAGCTATTGATTTCGGGGTAGCATCAGATGTGCTCTAGCTCTGAAATTTTGTGGAGGGGCTAGAACACATGAGATCTCCAAGACCCAAAAATCGTTTGGATAAATTTCACCTGGATCATGAGTTATTAAAATAATTAATATTTTTAACGGGGTTCCTAAGTCTAAACTTAGGAAAATAAAAATATTAAAGGGTATTAATAAAAATATGGGTGAGAAGCTTCTAAGAGACGAGGATCAAGACTATTTTAATCTTAGTCAGTGATTAGGGAATTAATCTCGGTTGTTGATTCATCAATAGGAAACGTATAAGAGGAGGCTTCAGGGTCACTTGGAGATACACCAAGTATGAGTCAATTCGATTTTTCTGGGGCAAGGTTTGCAGAGAAAATCGAATAGGTGATCTGATTTGCAGTGAGAGGGGCATAAGCAGAGATTTGGATCAGAAAGGAGTTCTGAGCCAAAGAGTACCAAGCAGAGAGGGGACGTAGAGGGTTATGTAGCCTAGGAGGGGCTCACGTAGTGCTAACGCAGGCCAAGAGGGTCTCTTGCAGTGGAAGTGCAGGATAATCGTCAGAAGTTCGAGATTTTATTGGAGAAGCAAGGTTCTGAGTCGGGAGGGCTGAACAACAGTCTTCCTCCAGTAAAAGAAGTGACGCAATCTCCTAGAGGTAAGACGTTGGCCCAAGCAGAGATTCCGCTGGGATTTTCACCGAGACAGCAAGAGAAGTCGGAAAAACAGTGTCTACTCGATAGACCAACTGGAAAGGTGAGATACCTATGGATTTCTTGGTGCTCACTCTGTCTGCCCACAGAGCATTGATCAACTTTTTGTGGCAATTCTTCTTTTTTTCTTCCAACAACTTCTTGATGATATTAACCAATGATTTATTTGATGATTCAACCAGCCCATTACCTTGTGGGTAATATGTTGTTGAATGCCTGAGTTTGATGTGGTACTTGTCATAGAAATCAATCATCTTCTTTGACTTGAAAGTTGTTGCATTATCAGTGATAATTTTTTGTGGACAACCAAATCGGGACAAGTATTAGACTCAAGAAATTGAATTACTACCACATATGTAGCTTGTCTAGTGGGAATGGCTTCGATCCACTTCGTGAAGTAGTCAGTTGTCGTTAAAATCCACTTGTGTTGAGTTGAAGATGAAGGGTGAATCTCGCCAATAAAATCAAGACCTCGTTGCTAAAAAGGTGCTTGGATAGAAATGGGCTGCAACTCTTTGCCTGAAAGATTTGACACTCATGACAACTCTTTGCAGTTTTGCAGACATCAGAAAATAAACTTGGCCAATAATACCCAGCTCTCAAGATCTTGTTTGTTGTAGTTTTCCAATAAAGGTGACCGCCACAATCACCCTTAAGAAAGTCATTCATTATTTCTTTTGCTTTGCTTTCAACTAGACAATTCAACAAAATCCCCGTGGATCCTTCTAGAATTAAACATTATCCAAGATACAATATCTTTGATATTTTAACCTCAATGATCTAGCCTTGCTTTTCTACACACCCGGTGGAGAATTCAAATTCTGAAGCACATAAACAATATCAGAATACCAAGGAGGTTTTATCTGTGATATCTGAACAAATGAATCAAACCCTTCTTTTTTAGACATAGCAGCTATAATATTAATATCCAGAGCATGTAAATTGGACTCTGCCATTAGCTTCACCAAACCCTACCCTTTGACCAACTTTGTAGGCTTAATTTCAAGGTCATACTCTAACATTGCAGCAATCCATTTACCTCACCTACCTTCAGGGTCATTTTGCATCAAAACATCCTTGACTGCAACATTTGGAACATAGGCAACAATATGCAAATGGAGAATGTACACCTGGAAGTCCCTCAAAGCCTTTACTAGGGCCAAAGCCTATTTTTCAATGATATTGTTCCTCAATGCTTCATCCCTTATGGTTCTGCTAAAAAATGTAATTGGTTGCTCTGTTTTTTGGTCTTTTCACTGCATTAGGACGGCAGCTAATGTGTGCTCGAAAGAAAATGAAAAAATAATAAAATCCATAGTGTAATCAGGGCTAATTAATATGGGAGCACAAGACAATGCAGTTTTGAGTTGGTTGAAATATTTACTTGCATCTTCAAACCAATTTACCTTGCTGTCACTTTTCAGCATGTTAGTTATTTCTCTTAGATGCTCAGCAAGGTTAGGAATAAACTTTCTCAAGAAGTTGATCTTACCATTAAAATATTGAATTTCCTTCTTGTTTCTTGGATAATCCAATTGTTGGACTGCCTCAATTCTTGTTGGATATATGCAGATGCCATCCTTTGATATGATGTGACCAAGTAATTTGCCCTCTTCCATGGCAAACAAACTCTTCTTCGAATTCAAAGATATGTCGAATTTCTTGCACCTTTAGAAGACTATTCTCAAACGATGCAAGTGGTCCTCATCTCTTTGAGAGAAAATTATGATATCATCAAGGTAAATAACCAAAAACACATCCTTTTCATTAGCTAAAGCGATGTCCATCACTCGCTGAAATGTAGCTCCTACATTTTTTAGCCCAAAGGGTATATTGGCATACATGAAAGTACCCCACGGTGTAGTGAATGTTGTCTTTGCTTGGTCATCAAGATGGACAAAGATTTGATTATACTCGAAATAGCCATCGAGTAAAGACATTCTGGTAGAACCCACTACCCTTTGTAGAATGTGATCCATCTTTAGGAGAGGGTAATTATCTTTCAAGGATACTTTGTTCAGATTTCAGAAATCAATGCATAACCAAATCTCACATGTCTTCTTTTGGACTGGAACCAAATTTGATGTCCACTTAGAAAAGTGAAGAGGAATAATGATACCAGCTTTATATAATCTGTTTACCTCTTTCTTTATGGATGGCAGCAGTTTTGGATTGATCCTCCTAAGCTTTTGGCGGAAAGGCTTTTGATTGGGCTTGATAGCAATAGTATGTTGAATTACACCTTTATCATAAACCTTCAAATCTGAATACTCCCACGCAAACACATCAGAAAACTCAGCCAAAAGTGTAGCATACTTACGTTTCATTATGAGGTTAAAAACTTTGACAACTTCACCATCTTTGGCTTCTTGATTGTACTAATATTGATGTCTTCAACTCCTGATTCAGTGGGGACCAATGTCGGCTTCTATGCAACATCATCATGATCGAAGAGACCTTCCAAGGGTACCAAACCTCTTGGAATGGAATGGTCCTTCAGCTGTAATATTTCCAACTTTGTGGCTTGGATCTCCTAATCATCTTCATAAAATAGATCGTCAATGTAAGAGGTGGCGAATTCTTCCTCCATTTGCAGAAAATTGTTGATTTGCTTATCAGCTTAAAACACTTGCTAGTACCAGAGATTATCAGGGACAGCAAGGCGACGTTTAACATTGATTTCAAATTTCTTATTGGAATGTATTGGGATTTTAAACATGCTTGCAGCAGTGGAAAGACAATCAACCGTGGAATTTTGGTTTCTTGGAATCAAAGATAATGTATACTCAGGAAAAATTTTGAGGATATCTAACACAGCATTGCGATATGATCACATCCTAGAATTTTTGCCCTGGTATTCCCCCTTTACTTGTTTGATAACCAATTCGGAGTCACCATAAACTGAAATTCTTTTTGCACCCAACTTCTTAAGAATCTTAAGGTCGGTAATCAAGGCTTCGTATTTTGCATCATTATTTGAACAATCAAAAGCTAGTCTATATGAACATACCCTAACATTACAAGGAATGTTACCTGAGTGATTCATTGGAGTACGAATATAAATTCTGATTCCAACTCCTTCCTTTCCTAAGGCTCCATCAAAATCCATGGTCCAAAGAGCCTCTTCCTCATCAAGAAGCTGAAATTCATAAGACTGATCTTTATTTTATGTTGGAAGATGAACTGTTGTCTCAACATAATTTGTTTCCTTCACTGATACATTATGTTGCAAACTGTTCATTCCCTGTTCTTGATTTTCCGCAAGTGGAACTACTTCAACACTACCTGAAACTTCTTCAATCTGACTATCTAAATCAACTGAACTACTATCATTGTACAAAATAAAAGATTCTAAATCAGTATGTACAACATGTATAGGGTGAATATTCGACTTCTCTTTGCTAGTAATCATATATTTCATCTTGGTTTCCCAGTACAATTTTCTAAGTTGACCGAACACCAGTATAGTAGAATAAGAGAAATCAAGTTGCAATGTAACTTTGAGTTTTTCTCCCCATGACCGGGAAAGCAACATTTCATACCTTGGAGGAATATCAACAACAACCAGATTCGTCAGAACATTGTTTGTAGGAATATGATCCAAAGATAAACCAAATCTTTAATGAGGCCAAGGCACTTGACTCTCCTTGAGTCAAAGGAGTAAAGGTCGTGATATGATTGGGTAATATCTAGTCCTAACTTATCCATGATAGCTTTGGGCACGAGATTGTGAGAAGCTCTGAAATCTAACATGGCATTGTGAAGGATGAAATCATGGATCCTAAGACTGAGATAAAATAGTGGGACCTCACTATCTTCTACATTTCCATCTACGACAGGGCCAAACAAAAGTTCTGGGTGTTCATCACTAACATTCACCATGTCTGACATTTGATTGATCTTTAGCAATTTAGTTATATGGAATTTATACTGATCATTCTTAACTAATTCGGTCAAAGGAATGGAAATTTTAAATTTAGAAATTTCATTCTCTAGACTAAATAAGTTAGGATGTTTTTCTACCTCTTTGGAAGTCATATCCTTCTTTTCTGGTTGTTCTTTGGTTGGAATCTCTTTTCTCTATCCTCCAGTTTGTGCTTCAGTATTGCTCTTTCCCTAAGTAGTGGTAACAACCTCCTTTTCTTTGTTCTGGTTTGAAGAGGTTGATTCTTTGGTATGAGTATCTTTTTGAGAATTTAGCTTCTTTGGATTTGAAGTAAGCTGCACACTTTTGTTCCTCAAATTATACTGCCTTTGCACTTGGCTAAGAGCATTTTGGTAACCCCTTTGATAATTTTCTGTTTCCACTGCCAACACATCATCATTTGAAAGAACAAGTCTCTGATCATCAGTTGCATATGTTTCCTCAGAAAACTCATCCTCTTTTGTGAGAAAAATAGGTTGTTGATCCTGCTCAAAAAAGTGGTTCTCTCCTACAACCTCTTCTTCTTCATCAAGTCCCTATGCATAATTTTGCTGGAGTGGGGTACAGATTGGTTGTTGTGCTTACTGATCCTGACCTTTCTGCTCTCTTTGTTTTATCCTAAACTGAGGTTGTTGTTGTTGACCTCGGTAGTTAGGATTCCTAACTTGAGTTTATGATATTATCATCTTATCCATCATTTTCTCCATGGCTTTGATTAAAGTGTCGAGCTTAACATCCGATGAAGTAGAGCGGTCCTCTTTGACTATTACCTTCTTTTTCCATTTTTATCTTAGATTTCTTAATCAACAAATTTGCTTCAACACTCACAACATTCCTCTGCATTTCTTCAAGAGTTGTAGGATTCCTCTCTCTCAACTGATAACCCATGTTAGGGTCAAAGGTATCAGGATAATGAAACAATGTCAAGTCAGGAGGAGGTTTGATGTTGTTTGGGGTAACATTGTAGACCTTATTGAATATGATATTGAATTCTTGCATGAATTCATTTGGATCTATTTTCAATGAATCGTATTTGCCCAAGATCTGGAGGGGACTCTTTTTCTATTCCTATTTGGCCAAGAACAAGTCTATCAACTGTTGGGGATTGGCTATTGAAGCAGTTGTCAAAGCACATAACCACTTTTTCACTTCACCTGAAAAAATCTGAGCTATGAGGTGCATTTTGCATCATCCTCATCAACTTCTTCAAGATCAATGAAATCATTTATCTTATCAACATGTTGTCTTGTTGTAATCTCAGTTGTGACATCAAACAGAGGCAAACTTTGACCATAATTATGAGGTAAAGCAGCAAGCTGGCCAAGCAAAATCAAAGGAGAAAATCTCGCCATAAAGGTTGCAGAAGGTAATATGACAGTTACGACAATGGGTATTAATGGAGGAGTTGTTTTGGATGAGGATGTTTTGGGAGGAGATGATGGTTTAGTGGTGGAATATGACTGGGTAGTTGTGCAAGGAGGGGTAACAGTGGGGGAAACCTCTTGCTGATATAGGGTGTAATATTTTTCAGAAGTTACTTTCAACTGATCAACTAGATTCTGGAGTTTATGGAAATTTGACCAAATCTTATTGTTAATTTTATCAGATAAAACCTCAAAAGATTGTACATATCACTCACATTTCACAGGGTCAAAACGTGTCTCATTTATGCCTTTATTTCTTTTGGTTCCGACCTTGGAAGCGGGTCTCAAAGAGCCATTTCTGAGTTCGCCCAAAATTGGTTTTGAATGCTCCCTCTTCTTGATTTACTGCTACGGCTGCTTTTAGTGCCTACCTTGTCATTTCTGCCGTTAAATTCCTATGAAACACAATCGGTGCCCTAATCTGGTCTAGGGTTGCGTATTACAGTGTAATAGATAATTCTCAGGCACGGGCGTTTTACGTCTAAAACAGGTGAAAGGGTGCTCTTTCGATTTTCCCCTTAGCCCCCTTCATTACAACCCCTTGTGTGATTTTCCGCATATGATTGGGGGCTGGAACCGGGGGCCTAGACCTTTGGGCACTGAGGCTATCAACAAATTTTCGGGGGCCTTTTCCTTGTATAACATGAATCACCCTCAATGACGCCCTTTTACCGCATTGGCTGAAATCCAGACGCAAAACCTTTATCAGATATGGCCTATAAAATATCGCATTCGGGGTCTTTTTCTTTATTGCAATCGGAGTCCCACATCCCGGCATTGAATCCCATTTTTCTTAAGTTTCTCTCCTTAACAATTGCGATTTCCAATCTGCGAGGTGACATCATCATTTCCACGTGTCACCCTGTGAGTGGTGACATGTGTCACTAGGAAATGGCCCCATAGGACCCCTGGAAATGCCGAAACTGCGTGACACATGTCCCTTGCCACGTCGACATTCGTACTGCCATGTGTCCTCCGTACTGCCACATCAACCTCCGTACTTCCACATCAGTGATGAAGTTAGCTGCCATGTCAACTCTGAGGACCAATAATATGTTGCCACATGGCCCCCAAAGGAGAGAGAAAAAGGCCTACCTAGCCCTGTTTTCTCAGGCATTTCCTTTGTTAAAGAATTTAGGCCCTCCTCGACAATTTTGCACTGGATCGCAAATCGATGATATCGCGTGATGTTACGAGAACCTGCGGGGTTGTTGGGATGGGATACTGCAGGATCACCGAGATGCAAGATACCACCATGTGGAGGAGAGAGAAGGGGGGCCACCTGCCCCTGTTTTTCATGCATTTCCTTTGTATTTAGTTTCCGGCCCTCCCCGACGATTTTACACTATATCGCAAGATCGACCCCCGCAAGTTTTGGAGTTTGCTGTGACTACGGGACTGTTGTGACAACCGATTTGCGGGATGCACGATTGTGAGATGCCCTCATACTTAGCCATTTTTTTGGTTTTTTGAGCTCTCCAAAGGAATCTTCAACAGGCTCTAACTTCTGATCCAAGAGTCATTTTCTGGACTTCTATATACCATTGGAAAGCTCATTTCGGGAACTATGCAATGGAGGGGGTCTAATCAATTTTTGATAGCTTCTGTGACTTAGGAAATGGCTTCAACTTCAGTGTTCTTATGCATCTTGGACAATTGATCATTTGCAAAGCAGTGAGTGACAGCATTGGCTCCACCTAGGGACAATGCCTTGCTAGCAAGGTGATGAGAATTTGCATACTACGAACTAATCCTTTTGGCATGGAGTCACTTCTAATCAAAAGATAACTTTCATGAAAGTAGAATTTTTTACATAAAATGAAAATTCAAATAACAATTGCAAAACACATACCAGATATTTACAATGAGTGTAAGACAAGTACTTCTAATTTTGAAAATTAATTTTGAGGAACTGGCCATTTACTGGCAGTTCCAATAGTTCACCATCCAATTTTTCAAGAAAATATGTGTTGTTCTATCTCTCTTCTCCAATCCTGAAGGGGCCAAACCATAGTGGATCAAATATTCCATGTTTGCCTTTGTCCTCCTCTCGGACATCCCACCTGAGAACTAAATCTCCTGGCTGAAGAGGTTTGTCCTTGGCCTTCTTGTCAAATATAAATTTCATCTTTTGTTGGTAATTAGACAGTTTGGCCTCCACCTATTCGCTGTTTTCCTGGAGCTTAACCAACTGAATTATCCTTCTTGTCAAGGCACTTGGCTCTTCCTCGGCTTCTTGTAGCAACCTTGCCACTGGCATTTCTAGTTGGATCGGGAAGACAACAACCTCGCCATACACTAGCTCAAAAGGTGATTTTCCAGTGGATATTTTAGGCATTATTCAGTTGGCCCATAGAGAAAACTTCAGTTGGGAGTCCCAATTCCTTTCATTTTCAGTGATGGTCTTCTTCAGTACCCTCACCACAACTTTATTTGAGGACTCAGCCAAGCAATTTCCTTGAGGGTAGTATGTAGTGGAGTGCCCAATGGTGATATTGTATTTATGGCAGAAGTTGGTGAACTAGACCTGAGCATTGTCAATGATGATTTTAAAAGGACAACCAAAGCGAGATAGTATGTTCTCCATGAATTTTATCACCACTGAGTTTGTAGCGTTTCTAGCTATGATGGCCTCTACCCACTTGGTGAAATAACTAGTGGCTATTAATATCCATTTGTGTTGGCCACTGGATGGTGGGTTGATCTCCCTTATGAAGTCCAGTCCCCACTGTCCAAAAGGCTCCTCCACAAGCACAGGAATCAGGGGGAGAGGAGCAAAATTTTGTCTTTCATAAAACACTTGGAATTTTTGGCACATTCTGACTCTAGAATGAACATCCCCAAACAGTGAAGGCCAGTAGAATCCAACCTTGAGGATTTTGTGTGTCGTGGTCTTCCAATTGTAATTCCCTCCAGAAGCTCCTTCATGAAACTCCCCAATCACTTTATGGGTCTCTCCTTCGACCAAACATAGCAAAAATACCCCCACAGGGTCCTTCCAGTAGAGTAGGCCATTGGATATGATATATTTATGCGCTTGCAATCTCAATATTTGGATGTATGCAGCCCCAACGGGCACGTTAGGAATAAGAGGTAATGAACGATGTTCTTATAGCAAGGTGATCCCTCGTATTTGGCATAGATTTTCTACTCAGATGTTTTAATACTGCTCTGGTCATCCTATGGTTTTCCTTCCTCTATGATCAGGTTTATCCCTAGTGCTTGGCAATTGGATTCAGATAAAATCTTGGCCAACCCCTGACCTTTAATGAGCTTGGTAGGCTTTATTTTGAACTCGTATTCTTGTATTTTCGTTATCCACCTGCCCCTCTTTCCTTCATTGTCTCCTTGCACCAGAATGTCCTTGACTGTCGTTGTTGGGGTAAACTCTGTGATTTTTAATTGCAACACATACATGTGAAATTCCTTCAGAGCCTTTACCAGTGCATAGGCATGTTTCTCTAATATATTATATTTTAGCTTAGCGTCCCTTAGGACTTGGCTGAAGAAGGTGATGGGCTTCTCATAACCCGTTTTATTTTTCTATAGAAGTACTGCAGTAATGGTATGTGGAGTGACGAAAGAAAATATGTAGAAAGGCACTCAATAGTTAGGGCTGGCTAACACTGGTGATCCAGGTGGATATTGGTGACCACCCGCCAATTCCACTTGGACCCCCACCATTGCTTCTTTCAGTTTTCCAATTTCCTTAATTGTAGCATAGTTTACTATTTTTAGCAGTTTTCTAGGTCCTAAACTTCTGAAGCCACTTTGAGGCCTTAAATGAAGTCTTTTTTGGAAATTTACCGCAAGCGATTTGCTGCCTAAAATCATCTTTTTCGTCGTAGTCCTTGGAGAGATCTTTCCAACGAGTTATCATGCGTGTCAAACAGAGATAATATGACCAAGTCACAACCCCGAGAAGTTGGTTGTCCAAATCACCCCAACGGGGCCCATAAACTTGTGGTGTTACACCTCCTCGGGTTAGGGTTTTGGTTGTTTAGGGTTTGCTCTTATTGTTCAATAATAAAAAGGCCCTTGAGCCTCATTGTAAGGTAGTTCATAGGCATGTAGCCGCCACATCTCTTCTAAGAGATAAGCTACCATCACCCTAGTTGGTTTATTTCCATTTCTGTTTGTAAGCATATTTTAGTATTTTACATTAATGAAATGAAGCATTATTTATGTTGCATCTCTATGTTTATGGTTATCTCTGTAATTTGTTGCGTTCCTGTTTAAATTCAGATTAGTGGTATCAGAGCGGTCTGCTTTTTTTAATCTGTTTCTCTTTTCATGTCCCCAACGAGGTCGAGATATAAGGAGTTAGGGCTTGAACAGGTCGAACGTTTGCCAAACCAGCCTCGCAAATCTCGACAGCCTCCCATGGCAGACGAAAAGAAAGATGAGGGGGTAGGAGATCCTATCAAAATCTTGCTCGAAGAAGCTGTCGAGCGACAGAGGAGTGCGATGATGGACAACTTTGATCCTTCAGTGACTACCTAGGGGCGACGCATCGGCTTCCAATAGGTACTCTGGAAATGCCACACCGTTTAAGGTACAAGTTAATTTTTAAATCCCCATATCGTTGATAAATGGTTAAATATGCTAGAGGATTATTTTTCTGTTCATGATTTTTCCATTCGGGAAAAGATTATTTTTGCTCTTCTCAAAGCAGCCCCCCACGTCAAGGACTGGTGGGAAACCTACTGCGAGTAGAAGGTTGAAAGTACAGGCTCACTATTTTTAGCCGCACCCACTTGGAATTCATTTCGGGATGCCATTAAGAAGCAGTACTACCCTGTCGGAAGCTATGAGGATCAATACATAAAGTGGAACACGCTGCGGCAGGGAAGGGACCAAGACATCCCAGAGTTTACCAATATTTTCCATACCCTTCGCACAAAATTGGGTATCAAGGATTTAGAGTAGCATTTGGTACTCAAATACCGCGGCTGCCTACGTAAGTACATCTAGGAAGAAATAGAATTCCTGAGCATATCCTCGCTCGGCACGACATACTGATATGCTATCAAGGTCGAGCAAAAGTTTAAACAGAAGAAGCGAGACTTTGGATCTATAAATTTGAAGCAAGGGAAAGGTGCCCCCAAACCGCAGAACAAAGGACAAAGCCAAGGCGGGGTGGCCCAAGGCAACCTATCAAAGTTGCAAGCAAAGAACAGCGCCGCGAAGCCGAAAAAGGACACAGGAAAGTGATATGAGTTCCATAAGAGCTCCATTCACAACACAAGTGAGTGTCGACCAAGTAGTCACTCGTGGCCGAGCTAAGGGTTTCATAATCATATGCATGTTCCGACTTCAAGTCAGAACCTAACAAGGGGAATGACAAAGGGAAGCATATTATCAATGCAAGGCCCAACGCCACCGTTTCCACCACGAAGATCCAAAAGGAGGAACCCGAAGATTCAGAGGAGGAGGAGTGTCTCTTCCACTCCCAGATGTGGGTAAAGGGCTCCCCGCTACAGTTCATTGTCGACAGCGGGAGCCAAAAGAACTTCATTTCGGTAGAGGTCGTGAAGTGGTTAGGCTTATCGACTAGAACACATCCACAACTATACACCGTCGGGTGGCTTCACCAAAGACGGGATCTTCATGTGAGCCAGCAATGTCACCTTCCATACAACATCAAGCCCTTCACGGATGAGGTATTGTGTGACATTGCTCCCCTTGAAGTTTGTGTTGTATTATTAGGACAACCATACTTGTGGAAGCAACATGTTGTGTATGAATCAAGGCCCCGTGCTATTATTATTACTTTGGGAAATAAGTTGTACAGGATACCGGAGGTAGCACCGCCTACCGCCATCTCTTTGGTTATTGCAAAACAATGCAGTAAGCTCATTTCCAAAACCAGGAAATTTGTTTTCCTGATGATACACACTCAAGGAAAGAGGAAGACGGTGGCCACGACCTCCAGACAGGGTCCCTGCGCACGACAACTACAGATGGACAAGGTCATGAAGGAGTACGAAGACATCTTCACCTCCCTCATAGGGGTTCCTCTGCATTGTCAGGTGAAGCACTCCATTGATCTGACCCTAGGTGCGCCATTGCCCAATGGAACAACCTATCAGCGCTCCATTCTGGAGAATGATGAAATCAAGAGGCAGATCCAGGAGTTGCTGCAGAAAGGTCACATCCATCCGAGTTCATTGCTCTATGGGAGCCCGATCGTGTTGGTACAGAAGAAGGATGGGACTTGGAGATTTTGTATTGACTATCAGGCACTGAACAAGATCATTGTCTGTAATATGTACCCAATCCCACGAATTGATGACCTCCTGGACCAACTGAAGGGGGCCAAATATTTCAGTAAGATTGATTTGAAGTCAGGATACCACTAGGTTGCAATCAAACCCTCTAATGTGTGGAAAACTGCCTTCAAAACCAAGGAGGGCCTTTTCAAATGGTTGGTTATGCCTTTTGGATTAACGAATGCTTCTGCAACCTTCATGAGGCTAATGTATGACTTCTTGTGGCCATTCACCAACTCATTTGTAGTGGTATACTTGGATGACATCCTAATCTTCAGCCAGAGTTGGGAAGAGCAACTCCACCACATCCGACAAGTTCTCCAAACACTACGACAACACAAGTTATGTGCCAATTTGGAGAAATGCACTTTTGGGATGACCCAGGTTTAGTATCTGGGATACATTATTGATGAATAGGGGGTGCATGTGGATCTAGCCAAGATCCAAGTCATTCAAGATTGGCCATCTTCAACCACTCTGACAGAGCTCCACGGCTTTCTAGGTCTTTCCAACTTCTACCGCAGGTTCGTGTTGGGATTTTCTCATATCACTTGGTCCTTGAGTCAAGTCACCAAGGGAGGAGCGAAAGAAAAATTATTTTGGTCTGGATCTCAACAGAAGGCATTCAGAGAGTTGAAAGATCGCCTCTGCTCGGCACCAGTGCTCGCATTACCAGACTTGCAACAACCATTTAAGGTCGAGACAGATGCCTCTGACTATGCTATTAGCACAGTCCTTACTCAACATGGGCATCCAATGCCATATCACAATGGGACACTTTCAGACACAGTCCAGAAGTATCCCACTTGTGACAAAGAGATGTATTCCATTGTGCAGGCCTACCGACAATGGAAGCATTACATTTTGGGGAAGAAAATTGTCATCCACACAAACCATCATCCCCTACAGTTCATATAGACCCAAGGGAAATTGCAGAATGATCGCCATCAGAAGTGGTCCACATACCTACAACAGTTCCATTTGAATATCAAGTATAAGAAGGGCAGCACCAATAATGTTGCAAATTGCCTTAGTCGACCACTGATCATGGCGTTAACCACCGTGCTCAACTCTTACGGGCATAAGACTTCTGATTGGCCACTTCTCTACAAAAGCGACCTAGAATTCAGCCACACATACCAGACACTCTTGGAGGGTCAACATGTTCTAGATTTTCACCTTTAGGATGCCCTGTTATGCCACCTGGGTCACCTTTGTGTTCCTTCAAGCGTGCTTGCCAAGATGATTTGGGAAGCACACTACAGTCGGGTTGTTGGGAATTTCGGGGTTGAGAAAACAATGGCAATACTATAGAAGTATTTCTATTGGTTGAATCCACGATAGGATGTCGGGAAGTACATCTGATCATGCACTGCCTGTGCCATTGCCAAACCAACCATCAAGAAGCAAGGTCTTCATACCCCGCTGGCTACCCCTAGTCGACCTTGGGAATCTATCTCCATGGATTACATGTCAGGCATTCCTTCCACCAAGCATGGAAACGACTGTGTGTTTTTGGTCGTCGACAGCTTCTCGAAGATGGCCTTTATGGCGGCCTGAAAGAAGAATATCATAACCGAAGCCACTGCTAAATTCTTCTTTGAACGAGTGTGGGTACACTTTGGGATCCCATAGTCTATCATCTCAAATCAGGACAACAAGTTCCTTAGTACATTTTGGTCCAGTCTCTAGTCAGTGTTGGACACCAAACTCACTAAGTCCACAACCTTCCATCCTCAAACTGATGGCCAGATAGAGGTTGTCAACCGGATGATCGTACACATTTTGCGCATGTACAACTCAAAGCATCCACGCACATGGGACGAGAGCCTCCCCTATGTTCAGCACAGCTACAACTGGGCTCTCCACAACTCGACTGGCCATAGCCCTTTTCAGGTGGGCTTGGGATTCTAGCCACTATGTCCCATTGATGTGGCCATGCCATTTGTAGTTACTCACGTAGATTTAGCTCATGTCCAGTCCAAAACAGATAAGGCAAACAACTTCATTAAGCACATCTAACATATTCGCCAGTAGGTCCATGAAATTCTGGAGAAATCAAATGCCAAGTACAAGTAACGACATGATCAACATCAGGTGCCACACAAGTTTCAAGTAGGCGACCAAGTGTGGTTGCATTTGCAAAAGAAACGCCTTACCAGAGCCTATCGGAAACTCAGACCACTCCAAGATGGTGCTTACACTATTACCAAGGCTATGGGAGACAATGCATTTGAGCTCAACATTCCCCCATTCCTTGGTCTGCACCTAGTGTTCAATGTGGACTGCCTTCGGCCATACTTTCAACCATTACTAGACACATCCGAGATTGTAGAACAACTCACACCCATAGAGTTAAATCCAGATTTCATGGAACAAGCTGCAACTGATCGGATCATGGAGACACAGATCAAGCACACTCGTCAGCAGAATAACCAACTGTATCGAGTTGTCAAAGCAGGCCAACTCCTTCACCAGGGAAGTGGCTCACCAGGGACCAAGTTCAGCAGAAGTTTCCTCATCTCATGAAGGAACTCAACGCAATGGGAACCATTGCTTCCTAAGGGGGGAGGAATGATCCAGGTGTATATTGGTGGCCACCCGCCAATTCCACTTGGACCCCCACCATTGCTTCTTTTAGTTTTTCAGTTTCCTTAATTGTATCACAATTTACTAGTTTTAGTAGTTTTTTAAGTCCTAAACTTCTAGAGCCGTTTTGAGGCCCTAAATGACGTTTTTTTTGGATATTTACCGCCAACATTCTATTTATTTATTTATTTTTTTTTGTCTAAAGTCGTCTTTTTCGTTGTATTCCTCGGAGAGATCTTTCCAACGAGTTATCATGCATGTCAAATGGAGATAATATGACCAAGTCACAACCCTGGGAAGTTGGCTATCCAACTCACCCCAACGGGGCCCATAAACTCTACATCTCCTTGGGTTAGGGTTTTGGTTGTTTAGAGTTTGCTCTTATTGTTCAATAATAAAAAGGCCCTTTGAGCCTCATTGTAAGGCAGTTAAAAGGCATGTAGCTGCCACATCTCTTCTCAGAGATAAGCTACCATCGCCCTAGATGGTTTATTTCCATTTCTATTTGTAAGCATATTTCAGTATTTTACATTAATAAAATGAAGTATTATTTCCACTGCATCTTTGTGTTTATGGTTATCTCTGTAATTTGTTGTGTTCTTGTTTAAATCCGGATCAACTAGGGATTTAGCCGAAGCTTCTTTGATTCTACTAAAAGAATCACGGGGGATAGGGCTCCATTTTACTTCATTTCCCTTATTGAGCATGTTTGTAATACCCTTGACTATCTCTGCATAGTTGGGTATAAACCTCCTTAAGAAATTTACTCTCCCCAGGAAGGCTTGGACTTCTCTCTTATTCCTGGGCAGAGGAATGTGGCTGATAGCTTCAACTCATTTAGGATTGATCTTCACACCCTCCTGCACTACTATATGTCCAAGTAGCTTCCCCTCACTTAGGGTGAACTACGATATCTTAGGATTCAAGGAGAGACCATATCTCCTACACTTATCAAAGGTGTGTTTTAAGTGGAGGATGTGTTCCTCCTCAGTCTTGGAAAGGATTGTGATGTCATCCAATTAGACCACCATGAATTTTCCTAGCTCCCCCATGAAATCTATGTCCATGGCTCTCTGAAATGTGGCCCCTGCATTTATCAACCCAAAAGGCATGCGAGCATACATTAATGTTCCCCACGGGGTCGTGAAAGTGGTCTTTTCTCAATCCTTGAGATGAACTGCCACTTGATTGTATCCAGGGAACCCATCCATCATGGACATTCTAGCCAAACCAACCACCTTTTGCAATATATTATCGATCTTGTGCAGCGGGTAGTTGTCTTTCAAAGATGCATTGTTTAAATTCCAGAAGTCTACACATAACCTTATCGCTTTGTTTTTTTCTAGACCAGGACCAAATTCTCTACCCACTCATAATATCTTAAAGGTACTATGATCTTTTCATGGAGCAGCTTCTTTACCTCCCTTTCAATGGAGGGGAGTAGGAGTGGATTTATCTGTCTGAGTTTTTGCTTGCAGGGTTTCATTCCGCTTTTCAAGGGAATATTATGATGTATGATGTTAGTATAAAACGTTTTCAAATCATCATAAGACCAAGCAAAAACATCTTTGTAGGTTTTTAAAAGATCTAAATACCTCTGTTTGTAATACAAGGGGATTCCTTTTGACAACTTGATCATCTGCGGCTCCTCCTCTAATCCAATGTTGCAATCTTGTACTTGATCATCCATCTCGGGAGACATTTGTTTGGCGGCTATGTCAACTTTACTAAAAAGCATTTCTAGTGGGACTAGTCCATGAGGGATAATGTTCCCTTTTAGTTGCAAAATTGTGTGCCCAGCCACTGCTGCTATCCATGAAGTGGCTTCTCAATTTGCTGCTTCTTCTTCTTTTTGATTGATGATGGAGTTAGAAAACTCCCCAATGACTTCTATGAATCGTTTCACTTGCTCGTCATCTTGGAATACCTATCAGGGTCACTTGTATTCTATGTCACAAGGTTCGATGAACTTCAACCTTGAAGTTCAAATTTTGGCGAATCTTAAAATATTTTTGAGGTTCGGAAAACCTCATTGAACCTCATAGCCATTGACCAAGTCCACCTCATATCTGAGGAGAGGATTGCGAGGGGGTCTGAAAGTGCTTGCAACTACATCAGGGAGTTAGCCATTTTGTTTCCTTCTTTGGGTAGAAATTGAATAATAAAAGCTAGGAAGAATGTTTCAATTAAATCCCACACTTCAATGCGGTGGGTCCTCAGTCTGCGGTGTTTGGCCTGGCATTGATTTTTGATTTGTCTTATGACTAGCTCAGAGTCTCCATAAAATGTTAGACAATCAATATTCATATTTTTTGCAGTCTGTAACCCAAGGAGAAATTCTTCATACTCCGCCACATTGTTAGTTGCTTCAAACTCCAGCTTGAATGAGAGGGGTATGAGGCAGCCCTTAGGAGACACCAACAATACTCTTGCCCCATTTCCCTCTTTTGAATTTGCTCCATCGAAATATAATTTCCATGCTTTGTTTTCACTTGCATGTTGATGTTCTAGCTCCCATGTTAGGTGGATTGATGTTTCTTCTAAGATAGACTCATCTTCTTCTAGGAGTAGACAAGAGTGGTCCTTTCCTTTTCCATACACTAGGGAGTTTTTTGAGCCTTTAGCTGAGGTCACATTTTTTACAAACTTGGATTCCCTATATAGCCTCCTTTGTTCTCCTCCAAAGGTGGGAATGGTGGCATAATTCAGATCCAACTTGTTAGAGCCCCCCACCTTGGAACCCCAAGATCTAGATAGCAGCATGCCAAAACGAGGGAGTATGTCAGCCATTACTATGTCCATTACCATGCTCTTCACTAGGATCTAAGCTGGTTTCACCACCAGATCCTTTATCATTCCCAAACATTTGACCCTCTTGTTGTAAAAGGTGTATAGGTCTTTGTAGGGCCTGGTGAAATGCAAGCCAAGTTGTTCAATTACTTCTGTGATCACTCAAAAATTTTCCCTAGAAGTTATCAGAAGAAGGAAAATACTGAGGTAACCACAAAGAAATATTTTAAGTATAGGCTCTAGCCAACCTATGACTTATAGAGGGCTCTCTCTATATGTTTTAGCTTTGTTTGCTGAGATTTTAGGCTAGTTCTTAAAGTTCAGGGGGTTTTGCATTTGTATTGGAGGTTGGATGGTGGAATCCTTAAACAGATGGATAGAATGATGTCTCTGGCTATTGGGCTATGGAGTCAAAGAAGGGCAGCAAAACTTAGATTAACTCATTAAAGGGAGTGTTCAAAGGGTAAGCTAGCGGAGTGAAATACAGGTCTTTAAATCGGATGGGTGAAATGATCTTAACTAGGGTGAGAGAGCACTTAAGAATTATCAAACTGGGATTAAAATGAGGAATAAAGGGTGACCATGAGCAAAGGACAGTTAAGAATCCTTACTATAGACTAGAGGGAAACTACCTGAACTAAGGAGCAATCAATAATTCGTTAACTTGGATAATTAGCAGAAAACATAAAAATGCATAATAGTTAAAACAGAGTGCAGTGAAGCAAATTCTGAGATATCATTCCATATTATAGCATTTAGGTTTCAGATACATTTAAGATTATGGAAAAACTTTTTAAAGAAAAATAACACAAGAGAATATACTTGTTTGTATTTCGCACTACACATGAATCCAATGAAATGTCTTTGCTTTATTCATTAATCCAGCTTGCTGGTCGCAACAGTGATACAATAGCTTACAGTCTTTGATAAATAAAAACTATAGAAATGTCTAAGAATCCACGCTACATACTTCGTGTGGTGAAGTATATATACAAAAAATTATTACAAAAATATCTCAAACCAAATTGAGATTTAATTTAGGAAATACAAATGTCTTCTTGCAAGAAGATAGAGACAGATAATGAATTGTTTCTTGTTGTCCCTTTTTATTTGGTATTGCTGGTTGTTATGGTTGGATTTGTAGCCCTTTATGCTGGCTTGTAGTTGTGGTGTTCCACGCTAGAATCTTCTTTGCTTTTATCTTTCACCTGATACTCTTTGACCCTGCTGCCCTGTTTTCATCTGTTTACCTAGTTGCCTTCATTTTTACTGTGCAGTAATTTTTAGCTGTAAATTTATCACAGTAAATCAGTCATTGCCTCCCACCATTCTGCATCAGGTAATTTTACATTCATCATCCTCCTATAGACCTCATTAGCTTCAGTATACTTGAAAAATTGGGCTTGATGAGGAATACATATTTGATCTCATGTTCCAAAAAAAAAAAAAAACCACCAAGTTTTCAAATGTGTCATACAACACTTTGCCTGTTGGCAGGGCTTTTTGGATGAAGAGCTGGCTTGTTCCTTAGCCAACTGTCTGAGTCTATTATCGTAGTCCAACTGTGTCATGGGTTTTTTTGTTGATAACCATAGGATTGGGAAAACCTTTTTCCCTTAAAATTTGGAATTTAGCCATGAACCTATCAATGGCTACCTACATATTGTGGCACTTTTCTTCTAAGTTAAGCATAAGGTTCCTTTTGGAAAGGACCTTCCTTATTTCCAAAATGGTGGTAGTTCTATCTTCTATATTCAGATCCTGGAACTCATATCTATTCTTGTTGTTGAGGAAGTGGATGAGTCTATTGGCATCCTCAGGCTTACCTCCCAATTCCTCCTTCACTTTCTGGATAGCTTTTGTAGCTACCTTTACTAGCTCTGTTTGTTCAAAAATAACTTGGATTGATGGCCAAATATCATTGTCATAGTCAATGATATTGGCCCATAGCATTTCCTTGGTTTGTCCAAGTGGTTTCTCCAGCATTAATTCCTTCTGTAAGACTTTGATTCTCTTACCCATTCTCTGGGCCTTTTGTGTTTCTTCTTTTTGCTTAAGTTGGGCACGTTTGCAACCAGTTTCCAAACTTGCCACCTTTTCCTTTAGCCTTTTCATTTCTGTAGCCTGGATAGACATCTCTTCCACGACTTTAATCAATTCTGTTGCTTTCTCTCCTTGTGCACATGTTGTTGTTGTAGGTTCTGCTGTGACTGGCAATGCTGTGGCAGGTGGAGCAGTGGGTGCGAGTGATGCTACCAGTGTAGAAGGAATTGTTGTGGATACTGTAGGGATGGCATCCTTGGAAGTTATGGCCATGTCACTTTTCTTCGATTTAATTAAAGTGTCCAACTCCTTCATTGTCTCCTTAAGTTGATTATTCACTTCAAGACCAAGTCCATCAAATCATGTTTGGTTTGATTCTCTATGAATTCTAGAGTTTGAGGATGTTGCAGCTGGGGTATTTTCAATTACCTCTTAAGTGCAGCAATGTCTTCATTTTTCTTCTTTATAAGCTGCTTTTATATCCTTGGGATCGTGTCCTAATTCAATTACTAAGTCCTCTAAAGACTTGATCCTTGTATCCTTGGCCTATGAGGAGGCCTTTTCTAATTGAAATTGTGCAGATATGTTGTTCAAAGAATTCTGTAGCTGATGGGTAGCTATGGCTTTACCTATCAAGGTGGAGTATATCATCTCTCCAGCCTGTTTGTGCAGTTCAATCTGGTATATGGTATGAATATCCCTTACTAACACTTCAAAATCCACCTTCTTAAAATCTGATGTTGTCTTGGGCTGCTGAGTTGTAGGCTTAACAAAAGTCATCTGCAGCTTTCCCTCTTTAATGTCAAAGGTTGACATTAGCCTTGTTTGATTGGTAAGAGTTAGTTTCAGGTATTGGGCATATGTTTGGGCCTTAAGCCTCTCATTCCTTGCTTTCATTTCTTTGTATCTTTCCTTGATGTCTTGGTATTTGTCAGCAGTTATTCTAAAGGAAGACACTTCAACACTAAGTTTCCTTTTCAACATCTGAGTCTGTGATGTGGAAGGCTCTTGCATGCCTTCAGATGGAGTGGTAGGCCCACTTCTTTCTGCTCCTGTGTTGGTCACCTGAGCTGAATCTTCTGTGTATTCCTACTCAAACGTTGGATTTAGCCTTTGTCTTTTGTTTGATTCCTGTTGTAAATCAGAGGTGTCCATTCCTGAAGTGGAAGCCCTCCCTTTGTTTCTTTTTGGGATTTTCTCCTCTTTCTGAGGAGTCTGCATGACTAGAGGGGTACTCAAGGTCCTTTCTAGTTCTTCTAGTACTTGTAGAAAAGATTTGTCATCAAGCTGCTTTTCTAAATCAATCAGAGTATTTTCTACATCTACTCTGGTGCCGTCTTGGTCTACTAGGGCACCTTCCACCCATTTTGTTTTATTTGCATATGCTTCTATTTCAGGTATGGGATGGTGAATGAAAGGTCCCAACTTGACCTTTTGTCTCTTCTTTGTGATGAATTCCAAAGGATCATATTTACAATCAAAACTTCTTTGGAACTTCATGTTCTGCGATATCAAGTCTGCCTCTTTGCCTGCCTCCCTAGAGTTGCATATGAAGGGACCTAGTTGGTCTTTTATCTTGAAATAGGCCTTCTTTTTGGCATTGACGAAGTTGATTTCCTCCGCGTTGATGATTTTCATATAATATTCTAGGGCAAACAATTTCATGGGGAGGTATCTTGGCAACTTATATGGTGCAAGCATGCAACCATATATTCTGATTTATGTATGGTTTTGGTAAAGGTACCAATCACCCACTTTAGTCTGCTTAGACAATTGAAGGACCCTTCTTATTTCTGGACTGATTCTAGGAGGAGGACTTCTAGTCAACATTTCCATGACTAGATGTACAAATAAATCAATGAAATCAGAGTAAGAATATGGAGAATGATATTTGTGGATCAATAGGGTCCAAAAATTGACTGACCTGGGTTGACCCTTGGTGTCCATCTTCTAAAGGGTGAATGGGAACTTATGAGGTTGATAACACAAGAACATATGGTATAAGACTGAGGAATACTTGAAAAATCTTTCATTGCTCATTATAAGGAAGTGCTCATGCATCCCATCAGCTACAAATTAGGCATAGTCATAAATGACAGCAGGAGGCTGCCCTAGAGTGTAGATGGACATGAAGGCAAGGATTAAAATGGCTACAATGTTCTGACCCCATGGGGAAAAAATAACAGCTACATATGGAGGGGATTATTTAGGGATGTGTTTCTCTTCTTTGATGAAGGTTTGGAACAGTTGGGTCAATTTTGCAGAGCTAAGTTTGTGATACAGGTTCAATAGGTCTCTAATTGAGAGAGGAGTTAGGTTTGGCCTTGGTTGTAGCTGCAACATCTCATTGATGGACTCAATAGTGATGGTGAATAGGACCTTCTGGTCATGAGAAATGATGGTTCTGTGATTGGGGACGTAGCATGCATAAGACATATGAGCAATCTCAGGAAAAATGTGGACTTGGGGGAACTAATACTTGGGCAAATTTGACTCCAAAAGGCCAATTTCATCAGCATGGTTTAGGTAGTGGTCCCTACTTTGGAAATGCACTTTGAGCAGGGGTTCTAGGGCAGTGGTGTATTTTATTTGAAAAACTTTATCAGCTAAAGGAAGGTGGTCCATGTCTAAGTGAGGTGTAGAGATAGGCCTTACATCCATTGCAGTTGGGGCAACCATACTTAGTTCTTGTGGATTTGAGCGTGGGGGGTGATTCAGATTTTTTTAGGGCAACTGAGGTTTTGCAGTTGTTTATCGCTCAAAGTGTTAAAATCTAAGTAAATTTGATCTTTTTTCCTTAATTAACAATGTCAAGAGGGTGAATTGACTTGAAATTTTGGTAATGGAGTTAGAATTCCACGGTTAAATACCTGGAATTGGGCGAAATTGACTATAAATGGTGGTTGATGGTGGCTGCAGAGGTTCGTACGGTTCTAGTATGGATTGGTGGATGAGCTAGGCTGTTTACAACGTTTGTGAAGCAATGGCGGGGGTTTGTGAGCAATCTGGCTGTTTGCAGGGGTCACAACGACTTTTCTGAATTCTCAATGACAATTGTGCGAAAAGAGTGAAAAGAAGGGTAAATTGGCTTTTATAGAAAAAATGGTTAAATTTTTGCGGGTTCATTGATTGATGAATAGTGATGGTTTTCAGTTGAATAGGGGAAGTGGTTTTGGAAGGCCATCACACCGCTTTTGTGGTGTGGGTGGTATTCGGGAGGGTTCGCTCGATTCCATTCATCGTTCGACACATAGCATCGGGAGCCGGGAGGAAAACCACCTTATCGGGTGGCTAAAGGTCGGACATCGGGTCGGTCCAACATGGACACGAACCATTGGATGTGGTGGAGGGACGATCAACGGTGATCGAGAGGCGAAGCTATGCGGCAATTTACACAAAGGGTTACGGGGGGGGGGCGCATGGGCCTAATCACCAACGGAAAAGGATTAGTTTAATACTTAATCTCCTAGGGGTGCTTTAATTCAAGATTAAGGACTGAGGGCGGGGTTGTTAACATATTTTGTGGGATACATGGTAGTAAAATAGTTTATAAAAAACCTAAGGGGTGGGGTTAATTTATGTAAGGGAGTTAAGTAAATACGGGACAATGGGTTTTTCGGAATTTTATATAATAAAGTTAAAAAGTTAATATATGGTGAAATAAGCAAAAGGGGTATTGCACTTAAGTATACAAAATTTTATGCGCTTTTCATAGAATTAGTACTTAGGATAAATGTTTTTGGTGGGTTTTCATGTGAAAGGGTTTCACATGGGGGTGAGTGAATTTTCCTAGGCAAAGGAATTTAAACCTTAGGAAAAGGGGTTTTATTAGGGAAATGGATTCTTATGAAGGGGGAATGTATTTCTATGAAGGGGGGGGGGGGGGGGGATTCTAATACTTGTCCCCCTAAGTTATTTAGTCGAGGGTCCGGTCCCTCCAAAAGTCAGAGAAATGCTCTGAGCCTTTTTGACTTGTAGGTTTGAAGTACTAGAACTTTATTTATGGGAAATTAGTGAAGTGAAGGGATGAAATGGATGAGGGGAAGTTAAAAAACCATATTGTAAGGCATTACCTTTGCTTTGCTTACTTATTATGCCTATTTGAATGATGCATTTAGAACAATGACATAAGTGCTTTTATGTAATTACATGACATTTCTGCAACCTTTCTACTACTTACCCATTTTCTCATCCTACCATTTTTTCTTCACTTTATTAGGGTGCATTTAGGCTAGCAAACCCTTATCAAACATTTTATTTTATTTACAAAGTAAACTAACTATTTCTAACCTTATATCATCCAAAGGCTCAGATTAAACTGATGAGAACCTTTTATTTACTCTACCTATCTAATTATCTGCCAAGATTACACTATTTGTCTAGATTTTATTCTCTAACTATAAACATAAAATTTAAAGCATGAAATAGCCAAGTTTAAACAATTTGACTACCATGGATTGTGTCATGAGTAACAAGCTGCACATAATCTTTTATTATGCAAAAAAGTAAATAGTAGTGGCATTTTGACTTGCTCACTTTCATGGTCTCTTTTGTCTTTTGGGGTTCATATATTTTCATTTTTTGACCTTTTCATTCTTTTTGTCCTTTGATTATTCTTTTAGGACATACCCTCTTTACATTTTTTTTTTTTATTTTTTTAATATGGAAAACATTTGCAGAAAGCAAAGATATGTACAATATTACAAGGCTTAATCTTAGTCATTCAAAATTATGACTCCTATTAGTATAGGAACCTAACAACTTCCAATGGCATGAAGTTGTGGGTGGATCCATAATCCAACATGCAATTATGCAAGAGAAGGTCATGGATTCCCAAAGTCACATAGAAAGGTGTAGTAGAAGTATCAAGTTCTTCCACATGCGTTCCAAAGACCACCATTGGCCTCTCTTCCTGAAGATTTAGAGAATCATGGGTGGGTGATGAGATGGATGGATGAATGAATTAAGATACTTGATCTTTATAGGTAGGCTACATCAGAAGCTCAGATAGTGGAACATAAACCTTTACCTTCTCAAGCTCCTTTTGAAGGTTGAATGTAGGTTAGGTCTTTTCTATACCTCATGGGTATGCTTATCCTTCATTACCACCGGTATTTTTCTGCAGAACAGGTGCCTCCTTTGCTGTGTGCCCCTTTGAGCTATTTATTTCCTTATTCAAGGGGACTTTACCCTGGCAGGGCCAGGATTCAGCTTACCTTCCCTTTATTTGGTACTGGGGGAATAGTTTGGGGACATTTTCCTCCTATTGCTCTGGTTCTCTTCACCTCTTCTTTGAATATCTTAAATTATATTTACGTTGTGGTTGTGCCAACATGAACTCTCCAAACCATTTGTAGTAATAATCTATATCTTCCTCGTCTGTTGCTTCTCCATTATGACTGAGCTCCTGGTGAACCGTATTCTCTTTTTCTTCTTCAGAGAAAGCAAAATATAAGTTTTCCTACATCTCCTGTGTATCTGACCATTGTTCATCGGGATCATCTTCTAAATATAGAGGATGAGGGGTCTAGTTTGCCTGCTCCTTTCTTTCCCTTGGCAATAACTGTAATGGAGGCTTTCTATACTGTGGGTTATATCCCCGGTTGTTGCCTTGAGCGTTCTGTTTGGCGAGACTATTGTTCTCAATTTTGAGCTTTCCAACCTTATGTGACAAACTCCTGATGAGTTTATCCAACTCCTCCAACTTCAAGTATGGTGATTCTCTTGTTTCACCAGAGGAGGAAGCTTCTTCTTTACCTCTTCTATTCCCAGTGGTTTCCTTCTTTCCACTTGACTTCCCTGTTGAGGCAAAATTTTCTTCTGCTTCAAGAGAAACGACTTGGAGTTGATCTAAAGTAGGAGACTTCCTTTCTCTTAATGTAAAACCAAAGTCGGATTCAAAGGATCTCAAGTAAGCTACACGAGCAGCAGCCGAGGGAGGCCTTATCTCAACAGGCAAGTTGTTATACCATTTATTGAACTTCTTATTAAATTCTCAGACATCCTCCTTTGGCTTGTTCTTGATGGCATTAAACTCTATAAGGGACTGTACAAAGAGTATCAGGACCACATACAACTATTCTACATTCAGGTTCTCAGCAAAAGCATAGAAGGCCTGAATGTGTTTTTGAGCAGAATTTTCATCTTCCCCATTAAACCTAGGCAGAAGCTTTAAGTAGTCCTGGGGCATAACACTTAGGGGCTGAGGTCAATCGAGAGGTGCATACTTATTTAGCAAAAATACTGGAAGAGCCATCTGAATTAGTGGAGGGGGAATTAAGATTTAGCTGAGGAACTTGGGTCGAAACCATAGGGTTTTGAGTGGCTAGACTAGAAGCATGGTATGTCAGGATCTTAGGAGCCAACCCTGAAAAGTGAGCAATAGTGGGTTGAGAACTGGAAGAGGATGTTGCAAAGGCTAGTGAGATGGTAGCACAGGCAGGGGGAGTTTTCTCTTCCCAGACTTTCCTGGAAATTATTTTTTCAGCGTCAGATACAAATGGGGCTTTCTGTTGGTAGGTGTCTAAGCGAGTATGAGGCCTTTTGAAAGCCAAGGTGATGAATGATAATGAAGGGGGTGTGGAGCCGCCAAGGTGATGTGAGTGCAATCAGAACAAACTTCTCTCACCTACACAAAGGGTGCTCAATTTGTCATATCCCAGGGGAAAAATCCTTCAATACGTTCCAAGACAGCGATGCGAGAAGATGTTGTCGCTCCCAGAAATAGCCTTGGATTGCTTACAAGACCAGTGCCTGCGTACATCTAGATCTGTGTGTCTCAAATGATTCTCAAGCAAGAGGAGACATCACCCATGTTCTATACACATATATAAGAGGCATGAGTTGGTTCTTTCATCCAAAGATACATGTAAGGTATTTCAATATTTATACACATACACAGTTCCCATAAATATAACAGAAAATCGTGGAGGCCGAGCACTTCAAAGGCTTATAGTTTAATCAGCTTTGTGGAATAAATGAGAGGAGACAAAGAGGAGGGATAACTCAGAATGTAGAGCTCAAAGCACCAAGAATTCTGTATTAAAAACATAGAGCCTAAAATCATGAGATTTGCTGAGATTATTTGAGTTATAGGTACATATAATGAATAGAAAAGAAACTGGATGCTATGATTCACGTAGTGCAGTTTAAAGATATAATTTCAACCCATCAAACAGATATGTGCATTAACATCTCAATGCAAATGAATTTGTAGGCAAGTATGAAATATTCTAGCATCTATTATGCATGAATTCAGAGAAGAAAATAGACAAAATGGATGAAAACAGGAAATAACACATAGTAATACTTCAAAGGAGGAATCACAACTAGTCCTGTGATAAAGTCCTCACAAAAATATCAGCCTTTCTTTGCAGATTTCAGAACCCTCTATTAATTGTTGCTACCCTTATTTATAAGAGGAGGGGGTGCATTATCAATCATGATACATTACAAAATATCCCTGGGCCGAGTCTCAATTGTCAGATTAGCTTGCTTTCTCGGCCAGGGAAGGCTCTGTGTCCAAAAAACGTCACAAAAATAGTAGTTGCCTCATAAAGGAAAGCACATCACAAGATCACAAAACAAATGAAACATTAATGAAATATCTTTGCATCCATTCCTGTAATTACTTCAGCTTCAGGCTGCATCTAGTTCATGGTATGGTCTTCGGTGCCACTCAGCTAACTCTTATCATTTTTGCCTTTAGTGCCTTTGGCGCCGAACTTTGAAGCGGGTCTTGAAGAGACATTTCTGAGTCTACCCAAACTTGGTTTTGAATGCTCCCTCTTCTTGATTTACGGATACAGCTGCTTTCAACACTGACCATATCATTTCTGCCATTAAAGTCTTGTGGAACACAATTGGCACCCTGATCTGGTCAGGGGTTCTGTATTATAGTATAACAGAGAATTCTCAGGCGTGGGCTTTTTAGCTCTAAAAAAGCGAAAGGGCGATCTTTCGATTTCCCCCTTAGCCCCCTTTATTACAACCCCTTGTTTGATTTTCCGCATATGACTGGGGGCTGGAACCGGGGGCCTAGCCCTTTGGGCGCTGAGGCTATCAAAGACTGTTCGGGGGCCTTTTCCTTATATAACCTAAATCACCCTCAGTGACGCCCTTTTACCACATCGGCTGAGATCTGGACACAAAACCTTTATCATATATGGCTTATTAAATATCGCATCCGAAGTCCTTTTCTTTATCGTAATCAGAGTCCCGCATCTTGACACTGAATCCCTTTTTCCTTAAGTTTCTCTCCTTAACAGCTGTGATTATCAATCTGCAGGGTGACGTCATTGTTGCCACGTGTGACCCTGTGAGTGGTGATATGTGTCACCCAGAAATGGCCCCATAGGACCCTTGAAAATGCCGAAACTAAGTGACACGTGTCCCCTACCACGTCAGCATCCGTATTGCCACGTGTCCTCCGTATTGCCACATTAGTGATGACGTCAGCTTCGAGCTCTGAGGACCAATCATATGCTGCCATGTGGCCCCCTCGATGAGAGAGAAAAAGGTCTACATGGCCTTGTTTTCACGACATTTCCTTTGTTAAATAATTTCGGCCCTCCTCGGTGATTTTGCAATGGATCGCAAATTGACGATATCACGTGATGTTGCGGGAACATGCGGGGTCATCGGGATGCAGGACTGCAGGATCACCGGGATGCGGGACTGCGAGATCGTCAGGATGTGAGATACTGCCACGTGGAGGAGAGAGAAGGGGGCCCGCTCGCCCTTGTTTTTCATGCATTTCCTTTGTATTTATTTTTCGGCCCTCCCCGATGATTTCACACTATATCTCAAGATTGACCCTCGAAAGTTTTGGAGTTTGTTGTGATTGTGGGACTGCTATGAAAACTGATTTGTGGGATGTGGGATTGCGGGATGCCCTCATACTTAGCCATTTTTTTCATTTTCTAAGCTTTCCAAAGGGAACCTTAAACAAGCTCTAACTTCTGATCCAAGAGCCCCTTCCTGGACTTCTATATACCATTGGAAAGCTCATTTCAAGCACCATGCAATGGAAAGGGTCTAGTCAAGATCTAATAGCTTCCATGGCTCAAGAAATGGCTTCCACTTCAGTGTTCTTTGCATCCTAGACGACTGATCATTTGTAAAGAAGTGAGTGACAACAGAAACAACATCCCGTTGGGGCAGGTAAGACAATGTTACCAAGCAATGACAAATTGCACACAAATAATAATGTAATGCATGACTAAAAATATGACAACACTATGATGAAGTATGGGATCACACTGTATTACATAGATATTCACAAAGCTTTAATGAAATGATAGAAATCATAGGTGAATTGATATATCAAAGGCATGATGATGCATAAAAAGGGCTGCCATGCTTATGTAAAGGAGTAATGACTCATTACAATGCACTGGTGAGATCTAATAATACACTATGGAGGTAGATGCGATATAAACATATGTAAGGGATAATTATTCAAGTAATGTGAACACAAGTGAATACCACATGCAATCTGAATACAAGGAAACGATGAAATATCTATTGGTCCATGCAAATCCCCACAAAACTATATTATAACAATAATTGTATAAAGGACTGTGCATGCCATGTTGTGAAGGACTTTCAGAAGGAGATGTTGCAGGGTTACGCTAGTGGAAGGAAAATTTGGAGCTTGTGCACAATCACTAGTGCATGCTACAAAAATACAACATAACAATATACATTAAAGTGCAGTTAAAATGATAAGGGGCAACATAGATCACCATGATAAAAGGGTGAAACAAGACTGAATGAAGTGACTTTAACATCAAAATTTCAAGGCTACGAACTCTTTTTCACTTCTCAAAATTGACTATATGATTAAACTTTTATTAGTGATAAATGTTTCTTATTCTATTAAAGCATGTTAAAAATATTGAATGCTAATTAAAGGTTGTATGTTTGCATGAGTAATATTGCAAGGTATTTATTGGTCATCTACATTTAAACACTTTGTGGATACATGATCTAAATCTATGGGAATCATGGATATTCAACTAACACCAAAGAGACCCAACAATATAAGAATGACATCATCAAGTTTCTTGAAGCCAAATGTCTCCCTACAAGATGCTATGTGAGAGCTCGTTGATTTTCAATTATTATATTGTAAATATACTAATTTGTCATAAGTGAAAAATATTGAAGTCATGAAAATGATAATAGAAGATAAAAAGTCTATTGGAAGTTAAAAGGTCATGAGGGGTGTCTAAGAGTCATAGGAGAAGGTGAAAGGTAACCCTCCTCATTTCTATAAATGTAATCTCATACCTCATTTGAGGAGACTTTTAACACTTAAGCTAGACTAGTGATAGGATTGATATTTTTGTGCTTGAGGAGCTAAAAGCGCTTGCTCTTGGTAGCTTAAAGGTGGATGGATTTTGAGGCTAGTGTTATGTTTTGAAGATGATATGAAATGCTCTCGTCCCACTAATGGGTTTTGATGAGCTTGTTGTACATGCATTTGAATGGGTGACAATATTAATGAGAAGTTTTTCAATTCACACATTGATCCCATGTGTGGAAATTCTGATTGTAGATCAACCTGATAATACAATATAACTAAAGCAAAATACTTGAATCTACTTCTACAATCATTTAGCAGAAGCTTAATATATTTGAGCAAAGGGAAACACTTGTAACAGAGAAGAAGAATCGATACACATGAAACACAGAAGAATACTCAAGGGAAAGCCTCAGCTAAAAACCCCACTATCTGTATTATCATACAAGGTGGAAATATCTTAGAATTACACAAAGCCTTAGCTCTCATAGCTAGCCAGCTCTCAGTACAATCCTCCTGGATGCTCACAGGAAAACAAGGCTTCTCACAAACCTTATCCTCTGTCCTCCAAGCCTCCTATTTCCTTGCGCAGTTTCTCCTGGGTGATCCTCCTGTTACCAAGTGTAACACTGATCACTCACATTGATCTCACAACCTGTAAAACTGCACAATCCTCCTGTGCATTAATCCTTCTGCATGCATGAGTTTCCTTTATAAGAGAAAACATGCAACTGATAGTACACTGTCCCTATATTTAATCTCAACTGGGTCTTTCTCAGAATAGACATGCATGAGTTATTGATGAGAGAATCTTCAGTTATCTGGAGTACACTAGTTGGATGCATGCATGCATCAACTAACTAAACTCACAATTAGTTCCTCAAACAGTTTGGAACTAATTTAACTGAACTGAACTTAGTAAACTGAGCTAACTAATTACAACTCAAATACAACTCAATCTTATCTCCTTAATTAAGGGATAATCTCCTTAATTTAAGGGATAACTATTGCATGACTTCAGAAAGACTTCTAACTTGAATTTCTCCAACTAATTAACTCAAGATGAATTAATTAATTATTTTTCAAGCAAATGGTGAGACTAAATTCGAATTTTAATTCACAATTTTAATTCAAGGACAAATTAAAATTGGAATATTTTGCTTTCTATTTTTATCATTTCTTGTTGCTATTTTCAACACCATGCCTTCCTCTATAGTTATATTAGCTATATGGTAGTCCAATTATGTATGCATTTGTGTTACATACTAGTTATATGTTTATGAACTAATTCATTACATGTAGCTCGTGTGTTGGCTTTAGATCTATGCTCTTCATTCAATGTTTATGTTAGTAATTGATTGTGAACTAATTTGCAGTTGATTGCTAACACTTCCCCATTGTTTATGTCTTATTTAGTATCATATATGATTCTTCCTTAAGACATGCTCGTGCTCATTATGTTGTTGTTTCATTCTTATATCATGTTCCACAAGCTATCGATGGAGAGATGATCTCATCCTGATTCTTCTAACTTATTAGACTTTCTTTCACATTCAACTCTTTGCATTCTATATCCAAGAGAATAACACGCAAACAATGGCAGCTGGGCCGATATTCCAAATGGGGCTCCTATCCCAAATGTTGTGAGGTCTAATTGAGACTTCATACTCGGGATACCACTTAGTGTTGTCGGATTATCCAACACCGTCGACACATTTTTAGCGCTAGAAGGAGGGTAGATGGCAAACTAACCCTAGTTTAGTTTCTCTATCTTATAATGGCTTCTTTGAACCTTGTCTTTGGAGTTGTTTTTCTAGAGAAATAAGTTCCCAAACTCTTGTCGAAGCTTATCTCTAGTCAAAAAACAAGTTTAAAGGCGAGGGTGGAATTTCTGCATCATTCCTCATTTTCTTGAAGGTTGTATCTCAAATCATTTGTCAGATGAAGTGGTGATATGTATACTTTTTACTTTGACCTTTGAAGGTCATGTCAAAGCCCGGGCTCAAACTTTACCACCTACATCTATTCAGTTGATTCAACAATTCACTGATGAATTTCTATATGCTTTTGAGGGATATAATTGCTAGAAGGTTTTAAAAAATATCAATAAGATTAGAATGAAACTAGGTGAATCATTGGATGATTTTATATCTAGATTTAATAATATTTTTTATACTTTTCCTGAGAGAGATGTGGATTGGAATTATCTGTGCGAAAAATGTTCAAAATTGGTTCACCTTTCTCTGGAGCAATTTGAATAAGAACTAAATGTTAATGATGTTAACAATCTTCCATCTATAAATCAACAAGATTTTATTTCTTCTTCTCTTATGCCAACTTGTGTTTCTAATGATACTCTAAGTAAATCTCATGCATTGGAGGAGGAGATGGTTCACTTTGGATCCTCTCATCCTCCACTGTCTTCATTACCTAATGAAATAGATTCTTGTACTGTCATAGATTTTTTTGTTTTTGATGAATTAAGTAATGAAGGAATTGTGCAAAAAAATAAACCAAGATGTCATGCTTTTGGAGCTCTAGAAAACCCTGTTAAATGAAGTTATGTTGATCTACCTAATCCTCAACATTTTCATGATATGCTCTTACCTTCGCCTCCATTCCATGACCAAGGCTTTCTCTTGGGTGACAATGGATGTTCAAATAGTTTCATAGATCATAACATGCATGTTGATATGTTGTTTTTGCAAACTAATATGAGTTTGTAGGATATAAATTCTAATTAGTTTCAGTTTACAATTGATGTTTCTCCACTGGAGTCTTTCCATCTTCCTTCATATTTAACACACTATTAATTGTACCCCCATGTGTTCATTGAGTCTGCTACACTAACAATTCCTTTAAATCCTTTAGATCTCTACCCTGTTGGTCTTGATTGAGATCAGGTATATGATGGTGTTGTTTCATAATTAGAAGATGAAAATATTGAACCTATTGTTCACGATCCTTTTAATTTCCAATCTTTAATAGGTGAAAAGGAAGGTTCTATAACTCCAATTATTAAAGAGAACCCTCTGGGTGATTCATCGTCATTATTAATCCATGAAGAGTCTGATGTGTCAGATGTTAAGTCTGATCAAATTAGTGTCTCTGAATATGTATTCACTGATACATCTAAAGATAGTTGTGCATACCCATTTTTTGATCTTTAGAAGCCACACGTTGTCACTTTTTCTAGCACCTGTGGCGCAAGTGCTTCACGAGATATGGAAATCTTCCTAGAGACAGCCTCTGGGTTAATTGTAGACTAGTGCTTAGGACATATTAGATAAACGAGTTCTTTGGAAATTTATCAGTGAGGCTTTCTACTACACTCCAATTGTCACGTAGTTGGAAAAAGAGAATAAAGGGGGCTTGGTTCAATAGCCCTTCATTAAGGTAGATTCAAGACAATACATGGATCCAAATGTTTAGGGGGTAAATAGGGCCAACCTCAAAGAGAAATGTTTGGTTCTGGTGGCCAACACACAACAACATGAAAATTAATATTGACGTTTTAGTAAAGTGAAGAGGAGAAAAGGAAGGAGGGAATTCGATGGGTAGGGCTAATTGCAATGCATAATCCTAATCCATGATGTTCCAACATAAATATGGAAGAGGGAGGATATGAAAGAACGGAAAGAGTGGAGCACAAATTAAGGTTTCATGCCATCTACCTCATGGGTACCTTTATCACCAAACAACATGAGTAAATATGTGCTCATACAGGTACTGTAGGTTAATCAAATAACACAAGTAAATCTGTCTTGTACACAGGTACTGTAGGTTATAGACTAACATAGATAAATATGTCTTATACACAGGTACTGTTCACTATTTAGTAGCCTAGGTAAATCCATGAATCAGAGAGAAACCGAAAACTTCATCACACTATTTCAGAGAAAGATAAACATATATGAAATGGGATTTATAGAGGGGAAAACATATTGCGCATTGCCATGATTGGAATCACCCAAGAGTTTCATTAATCTTCGAAATGAGTCCCATTAACCAGTCCATTCAAATTCAATAATCTATGGCTCAAGTCCCTCATGAACAAGCTTCATAGAACCAAAGTGGAACCACATACTTTGGACCACTGTGGGTGCAGAATTCTGGAACCCGTATTAAGTGTTTCTTCCTCCCTTTTATAAGGAGAGGGGGATCTTCGAAATCAGTTTCAAAAATATCTCAGCCTAAGCATCCAACTGTCTGCTAAACTAGTTGTCTTAGTGTGCAAGGCTTTGTCACCCCAAAATGATTTCATTTGGATTTGATTCCATTCTTGGAAATATATAAATTATAGAAAAATAGAAACAAAGGAAATTGAATGATGATGGAGGAAATATCATTCTCCGGTTCCTGTGAAGGCCCCTGATCATGCCACGTCTCTGCCACAATGTGTCCCTCTAGCTTCTCTGCTGGTTCCTATCACTTTCACCTTAATTGTTTGGCTTCACCACTCTCTAGAGTTGGTAGCAATCGACTGTGTTTGCTTGTCACAGAGCAGAATCGAAGTTTGTCCAGGCAGTCCTTTACATTTATGACTGAGTGGAGCTCCATGTTGAGGCATTAAGTCTTCCCGAGTCCCCATACTGATTCACCACTACACCATGCCTTCATTCAATGCCTCAACTTTCGTCCCATCTGCCTTCAAAGCTTTGTACCAAACTATCGGGGCATCACTATATTGAGGTTTTTAATCTAAAAGGTGTTATAGAACAACAAGTCCCAATCTCCTTTGGCCACTTTTGGTTTAGCCCCTTTTTGCCTTTCTTCTCATATGACCAGGGGGCTGTGACCTGGGGCTTAGCCCTAAGGTGTTAGAGCCTTTAGACTCTTGTTTGGGGGCCTTTTTCCTTTTATATAGTGCTTTGTGCCCTTTTCCTTTAAGTTCCTGTAGCGACCACGCGCTTAGCCAAATATTGGAGTTCCTCTACATCAGAGGTTTCTAGTTGGGGTTTTTATATTGGAGTCGCAATATGTTTGCGATCTTTGATTGCGATAGCCCTTTAGTGCTCGACCTCTAGCTCAGCCTTTGGTTTTTTATGGCTTTGTGACCGCGGACCAGCCCCCCACATTGGAGCCCCTTTATCGCACTTTCCCATGTGTGCATTGTGTTACAAAGTGTTGATAAATCTCAACCTCTGATTTGCGATTGCTGATGTGACATCATCACTACCATGTGGCACTTCTGGAGTGGTGACATGTGTCACCTGTATATGCCCTTTTTGGACCCTTGAAAATGCTAGATCCGCATGCCACGTGTCCTCCGTACTTCCATGTCATGATGACGTCAAACGCCACGTGGATATATTAGAACCAATAATATTTTGCCATGTGGCCTTCTAGAGGAGAGAGAAAAGGCCCATCCGCCCTTGGTTTTTCGCTAATTTCCTTTGCAAATCAATTTCGGCCTTTCCCGGTTATTTGTAATATAGACATATTCTCCCTGCGATTTCTTAAGAGTGGTGAAATATTGCCGATTGTTGATTTGCGACATATTTGTGTTGTTGCGATCGTCGATTTGTGATATCAACGATTGCTGATATCGTTGATTTCACCCCAAACCTTCGATTGCCTCATTGCTTCCTGATCCTTTGGTATGTGATTTGCGATATGCTCCCAAACCTCCAATATGTGATTTGCGATAGGCTACTGGACCTCTAATATGCTCTTCTCCTTCATTTCAAAGGCAACAAAACCCCTGAACTTCAACAGGCCATATATTTTGATCCAAAAGTCCATGTTTTGGCCCCCACATACCGTTGGAAATATTATTATGAACATTATCCAATGGAGAGGGTCCGATTTATCTTTGAAAGCTTTTGTGTCTTGGAATATGGATTCAAACTTCACTTCTCTTTGGCACTTTGGACAACTGAAAACACATTTTGCAGTGAATGACAACACCACCAAAATTTGATGATCCATCATTTGAGAGCTTAGGGACTTGTCAAGAGGATGAGGAACTTAAACTTCGAGTAATGGTTATGTTAGGTCCTCACAACCTTGGCATGATCCTAAACAAAATCATATTCATTTTTCTTCATAAGATTCTTCCCCTAGCACATTTTCATCTAATGGATGCACACATTTAAATGATTTTTAGGCCTCTTATGTTTATCTTTTTGGATTTAATGATAAAATCATTGATTTCTCAAAGGAGTTTTACTTATAAATATTTGTTTCTAATAATAACTTTCAGCCTTATCTTGTACTTTTTATAAATGGAGATGTAGATGGAGGCACATTCATGAGGGATTTTCAAGACGTTCATGTTTTTCATTCTACTTATTAGCATAAAATTGTGGCCTAGTTAGAATGTTTTCTTATTATTGATTCTCTTACTTGCATACATGATCTTCATTCTCATGTGCAAGCAATTCAAGCAAATATTTTTGTGTTTGCATATTGTTTTATATTGTTACAAATTCTCTATATTGTTATGTTTGCAGGTTTGATGCAACTTCTATGGCTACATTGGAAGTTTGATTTCACTGAATTCCAACCTTCTTCCAAATTATATTAGGATTTAGGTTTAATATAATTTTGTTTGCTTATTACAATAATTTTGCATGGTTGTTTTTCATGTACATAGCTGCATATGGTTTGAAATTCATTTTGGAATTGTTTGTATATGAATTGCATAACTCTTAGTTGCAATGAGAAGTATCTTCACTTTGTTTCACATTTGTTTCTTGTTACAATGCTGTTGACGGTGCTACATGCTGACAACAGGTAGGGGGTCTCCCCGGTATGCAGTCCCAATTACTCATCACACCATTTGGAGTAGGAGCCCCATCCAAATATAGGTTCAACCACCATTAAATTGTTCCTAAAGGATGTGCCTTGGCTGTAATAAACAACATAAGAGGGCATGCACATAAATTTGAGGACAATAAGTGAGTAAACTTTGAGGAATATCAATTTTAATGCATACAAGGTCCTTCATGTAAGGAGATTAGAGAGCGAGCCTCTAGAATAAAAATAGTAGTACTATTATAAAAGAGAGAGACACACACATGTACGAAAGAATTGTTAGTTAACCTACAAAATAGTTCACAAGATAATAACGATCATGAAAGCAAATACAACACACATTCAATAAGATATATACTAAAGCTAACAACATAGTTCATTGACCTTAGCATGTATGTAACGACATATAACATAAACATTAAAGAATAGTGTTACAATATCCACGATACATGCATGAAAGTGTTCTATATTTGAGATCTTATAATGATTAAGTGAAAGTTCCAAGTACACAATTCAATGATATAACACTAGCTCCAATAGTGGAACATGAAGCTATCACTTTCTTCTCCAAAGAATGGTCTTCTCTCCTATGCTAAAGTAGAGAAGCCAAGACTAACTCTCCAAAAATCCCCTAATATTGAGTTATGAGGATTTATTTATAACAAGTGAGTTTACCTTTCACCTCCTCTTGTGACTCTTGAGCTTCTCTTTGTCCTTGTGCTACCTAGTGACTCTTCAAATCCCCTATGCGACTCTTGGATTTCCACTTGCATTTACATTTCTTATTATTTTTGAAATACAAAATTACATAATATAAGATGTGTTTGGAGCCTAATAAGACAAAACTAATACATCATTCTTGAGCTTGAGGAAATTGTAGCTCAACGACCTCTTCATGTAGTTTTAATGTGACATATTGGTACCAAGCCTTTTATTTCACTGCTATGTTTCCAACCTTTGATTGGGGATATGGATTACATCTAACTCTTCCCTCCATTGAATCTAGATAAATGGTTTTGGAACTAGTTTGAATGTTGTTCCACAATAAGAACAACTTCGTATTCAACTTGGTAGGTCCAGCTACAAAGTGTAGAATATTATCCTTTATAACTTCTAAATATTCCTTGATGGTTACCTATCTCATGTTGCTCAAGAATTATTTTATCTCTTTCTCGATGACATTTCGTCCCTTAGTTTTTGCAAATTCTCTGACGAAAGGTTTCTTGTCCACTATTACCAAGGAGTTTGACCCATGAAACAGTCACGAGTAGGCATATATGGTGTTGATCACATAAGTGTTGAGTTGTTTATTACCTTGTATAAGCATCCTGACCTCAACTCTATCCAACTCAACATCTCGCCTTGTCTTCCTAACCAACTTTGATGGTGCATCTCTATACTTAGTGCCCCACTCTTGAATTTCATTAATGGTTGCATAAACTATCTCTAAATGTTTTACATTTTCTCACGATTGCTTTTATATTGCATGCAAAGGCACCACTTCCTTAATAAGGGTGACCATTTCCTCATATAGCTATCGCATAATGTCTCCTAATGACTGAATTTCCTAAAATATTGGTAGAACTAGCTGAATTCAACTTTTGATTCTCAACGAGGAGATGATTGATATGTTTCCTTGCATAAGCCAACTCCTTTGCTAATTTCTCCATCTCTTTCATTAAGAAATTAGTGTTTACTTTTGCATCTTCTGCAAAAGAAAAATTTATTGTTGTGATTATTCTCAGGTTCTTCCTAATATTTGGAATAATTACCCTCTTTTTTCGGATATAAATGGGATGATTAAGGTAATTTGGGAAATACCTTCATATCTCATGCACTATTCTACCCTTTAAATGATCGAAGGTAAGATTGGAAATATCCATGACCAAGTCATCTTGTGGATGAGATATTCCCATCTCACTGAATGGGATGCGACCACAAATAAGAGGTGGAGGCAGATAACTGGCATGTTCTACAATAGGCATAATGTCCACCTTTTGTTCATCCTCCTTCTGTTACCCATATATGTCCTAGTCCTATATTTATTCCTCTATTTCTCTTGCAAGTGCTTCATCTTGCTTCCTCATGCTTTCTTCTTCTTCTTCTTACTACTTTTGATGCTCTTCTTCTTCCTTCTGATTCTGCAATATTTCTTCCTATTGTTTCTTTCTTTTTTCCTCTTATTCCTTCTTTATTAGCTCTTCCTATATTTTCTACATGTCTTCTCTTTCATTCTTTTCCTATTCTTCTTTATGCTTCTGTTCCACTTCTTGTCTTTGTTCTTATTTATGCTTCCATTCCTTTTATTGTCTCTGTTCTTCTTCTCACTAATTTTTCATTGATTCTTCATACTCCTTCCCCTCCTCTCTACTTAAATGGCACCCTTAGTGGTAATATGGCATGGTTTAAACTTTCTAATCCTCTTTGCATCGGGATCATGCACAATATTCCTCTTTGGATTAACAATGATGAATAAAGTGAGCACTTCATGTTGATTCCCTGTGTGAAAAATATCCTGCTCGTAAGATGTATTGGAAGGGAATGCCTCATCACCTGACGCATGTGATCAGGAAGCATTGTACCAATTCTTTATCTTTTCATCTTCTTCCCAACAATTAGATCTATATGGCCAGGAAAAATGCAACTTGGCACAATGTTGTTTACTCACGCATCTGGGATCATATATGTGAAAACTCCTTACCAAACTTAAGGCATGAAAGTTCCTCAACCTCTATTTCTGTAGCCTTTAAGTTATTGAGTTCATAATATCCCACTTGTATAGGGAAGAGAGGCCAAGGATCCTTCTTCTTCTTCGACAATAATTGAGATAATCTTGTACAAAGTTGCTATCCAACCTCTTGCGTGACCACTTTGTCGGTCACATACCTTGGCATGAGGCATGGGGGAATTTGAGAGTTGAACACTCTAAGTTATGTTCCTTGAGGTGAATCAAACCAATATTCTATCTCCGCAACTGCTTTTCTAGCCTCATGAGACATGCAAGGGGATTATACATCAAAGATCATATGATACAATGCAACAAAAAAGTGCTTAACAAGATTTTAATAAAATCCTCTTTAGGTTTATGCTGACAATAACCTACAATGAATGTTGATAGGGAGTTCCTCTAGAGTCCACTTCCATATGGTGGGAAAAAATACCATCTAGTAAGTAGGCAAATGTAGAACTTTGGTTTATTGCCCTGTGGTGGTTCTTTCAGCTTGATTGCACTAACCTTTAGCTATTGGGCCAACATATTTTCCCAATAAAATATTTTTCCTTCTATGGAAAGTGGATAAAGCATGAAGATCCAACCTTCATCACAAAATTTAGTATTCTTTCGCCCATATATTTTGCAACACATAACCATCAAGTATTGATAAACCTTCTTAAAAGACAATCTTGTAGATACCATCTAGCTTCTAACAAAACTTACTTGGTTCCTTCCATCATGACTTAATCACTTCCTTGGTATTCAAATGAACCTAAGTTGCATAAAATTGGAAATTCAAATGTTCTTTAGGCTTGGGAAACTTTTAGTACGAGTGTAAGTCATGTAGCTATTAAGAGGCAACCCGCTACCCATTAACACTATTAAGCACCATGTTCTTGGTGTCTATACCCTATAGTATCCATCTAATTGCATATCCACAAGGTAACATAGGATACCTGTAAGAAAATATATAGAAACTTGATTTCTTGACATTCTCATAAACTTCCCTATCTTCTAGATCCTCCAGGAACCCCTTCTTGCTAAAGGAATCTTTGATGGTAAACCATGTAGAAGATTCATCAATAAGGTATTGAGTGTCTGCCATGACAGGAACTCCTATCAAAATATTGTCCATGACATGCTCAGTAGTACTGTTAGTGACCTCCTTTGATGGTCCTTTTCTTGTAGTCGGAGGCATGGTATTGATAGATGATGAAAGATTGATGTGAATTATATTTGCAGTACTTGGAGGAACATATTCACTTATGGAAACAACAATTCAGTTCCATAAAAGATCAAATAGTCTATCAATTGATCACAAACATAAGACACCCACTGAGAGGGGGGATTACACAATGCTTGAGCGCATGTGAGGAAAAGTGAATCATTGGTCACTAGAAACGCACATTGTGCAATGACTGGTCACTAGAAATGCGCATTATGCAATGACTGGTAACTAGAAATGTGTATTGTGCTATGACTGCACAATGCATAGTTATTGGGAGAGGGAGGATCCCTTAGTGTGCAGTTCACATTGATGGTGGGCATGTAGAGGCCTCAATACTGGATGAGAGTGCACAACTGGGGCCAATGATTGCACAATTCACAATCATAATGGGCAAGAGGGATCCATCTGCTGACTAGAATTGCGCAATGTGCAGTTGGAGAGAGAGGGAGGATTTCGGAGTTGTGCAGTTTCCTCTAACAAAAGGAAAGGCTCGAGACCTACAAACTGAAGGGATCAAGGTGAAACAAGGATATGGATCAACTCAAGATTCAACCAAGTATGTATTCCCATTGAGCGAGAAGAACAATAAGAGCAAGAAGACAAGCATGCATTGATATACTCAACAACAATGATAACTGGCATATGAAAATATGTGGAATACGAAGAGACACTTGAAAAGAAGCATGAAAAGGTAAAACGACATATGCAAAAGCTAATAATAGAAAAAGTGACACTTGTTATGTGAAAATTAGGCAAAAACAACACTTATGAAAGCAAAAACAACAAAAAACAACAGTTAGGAAATTTACTCAAAAAAGCAACGCAATTGAGACCAAAAGCTCCTTGTGCTCACAAGAATAGTCAGAGGTGGCTCTAGGATGGCTTTTTATATAGGTGAGCACTCCTAAAGTTAGGGCTAGGGTTTTGAGCGTGCATGCCTAAATTCAAGGAGCTAAACTTAGTCAATTAACACACATAATAATAACAACATGAAAAGTGTGCTACACTACCATCTAGAAGTGCACATGGGCTATCATTGGGAAGTGCGCACTTCCTATTTCTTAGGAATGCACAATTTCCTATCTCAGAGAACTGTGTGGTCCACTGGCACATTATACTACACAATTGAATGTCTTAGTGGAGTACGGAATTTACTGCTACAAGCAAGTGCATAATTTGCTTCTACAACTAATTGCGCATTTTCCTATCACAAGGAGTTGTGCAATTCACTCTGACAAGGAGTTGTGCAGTTTATGCCACAAAGAACTACACAATCCCTCAGATCAAGGCATGCAATTAATGTAATCAGGGCATTCCTAAGCCTGTCCTCATAAGATATGCATTGACTATCTTTAGGATTTGCTGACAAGGACTTACTATCATCGTGAAGTTCCCAACAATTGCTTGAAAGAATGAACCATTAAAATATCACAAGCAAGGCATGAAAGAGTGAGAAGTTGCAACAGTTAGAATTCCAAGAATAAAATTTTGACACTTAGGAAACTAATATCAAGGATGGCCTTAGTAGCCTAAAATGATAGTTCTCGTGACCAAAGGGAGGCTCCAAAATTAAAGCATAAACAAAATTTTGGAGGATGGTTGTAGTAGCTACAACACTTGGCAACACAATGGAAGAACTCCAACTTCTTTGTCTGTTTAGAATTATGCACAATGTCTAGCTTTCAAGAAGTGTTATTTCATCTTGTTGACTACGATAGCTTCCTTACTTAGCCCAGTTATGGATAAATTATCTTTCATCCCTTTCATTACCTTAATGCACCATAGAGAAAGTCAAACTTTTGTTGTTTTGATTATGGGGCAGGAGTATGTAGATACACAAGTTTAGGATGTCAAAGTTTTAAATTCCATATTTGGTGTTGCTCCATTTCTAGTAGGCCTATTCAATACCCTGACACATTCACTTCAAGGAATCACAAGCATTGCTTTGCTGCTAGAGAGCCTATTCAATACCATGACAAAGTTGCTTGCCTCATCTATTTGTGCAGGAAGCCTTTCTCTTCTTTCATAGATTTTTTATTTTATAACTTGATGCTCATTGGCAATTTTTATTATTGTTCATATGGCCAAGGAAAAAATAGGGATCTCGACTATATATTTTCATGTAGATTCAACAACTTATGTGATATGCTAAAACACAAGACGAGAATCTACTCTAATATTTAGCGGAAACCAAAATTGATCAATGAAAACAATAAGCAGAAAAGGAAGAATATCAGTTGCACATAACACAATATTTCTCAAGGGAAAGAAACTGTGAATAACCCTGACTATCTATATTGCATTAACCAAAATATTTGAGAAGAAAATACAATGCTTGTTCGTCCTGAACAATTATTGCACTAGTACAATTGATCTCTTTGCCTCACAAGCCAACACTTAGCTAATTCTGCTGCCTGCCAAGCCCCTACTTCCTTGCTCAATACCTAGAGGAATTAGCCCATATTTAATTGGGGAATCCACTCTCCATAATTGTGCAATCCAAACATAGGTCCTCAACTGATTGCATGCACCATCTGTACAACTCCGAAAATTATACAACTGATAGTACACTATCCCTGAACTCTAATCTCAGCTGGATCTTCCTCTAAACTGACATGCACGATTTATTTATGAGTGAACCTTCAGTTAACTGGTGTGGTACTGGTGGTGCACTGGTGCACTACTCCACTACTAGTTCCTCCAACAGTTAGAATTAGTTTAACTGACTATAACTCAGTTAGACTGAGTTATCTAATTACAACTTAAAAGAACTCAACCCCGGCCCCTAAAATTGAGGGATCACTCTACACGACTCTAGATAGACTTTCAACTCGAATTTCCTAAGTCAATTAAGTCAATTTAACTTAATTAACTATTACAAGTTGCTATGAGAATATAATTTCGATTTAATTCAAGGACAAATTAAATTGGAATTTCTTGTTTCTATTTTTAACACTCCCTCTCAACAAGAAAGGGAATATCATCTACCTCGATCCTGTCTCTGTGAAACTCAAATTTGCATCTTGACAATGCCTTTGTCAAAATATCTACATCCTACTCCTCTGTGGGAATGTACTCCAATAACATAATTCTCCTCTGCACACAATCTCAAAGATGATGATACCCGATATCAATATGCTTGGAACGATCATGAAAACCTAGATTTTCAAAGAGTTTGATACAACTCTGATTGTCACAGTAAATCACAGTTGGATCCATCTGTTGACCAAACAAACCAACCTGAATCTTCCTCATCCAGATATCCCCACAATCTGCTTCACTAGCAGCCATGTAATCTGCCTCTACTTAACTGAGTGCAAATGATCTTTGTTTCCTACTGTACCAAGAAACAACTACTGACCCAATACTAAAGATCCCTCTTGATGTGCTCTTCCTATCGAATGGACTCTATGCCCAATCTGCATCAGTGAAGCCTTGAAGCTTCACTCCCTCTTTCTGTTTGTACCATAAACCATACTAAGTAGTGCCTTTGAGGTATCTTAACACATGCTTGGATTCCTTCCAATACAGCTTGGTCGACTTAACCATCGCTTGACTAAGATGGTTAACTGCATAACACATGTCTGGTCGTGTGCTCACCAAATACATGAGTGAACCCATAAGCTACCTGTAAATAGTAGCTTCCACTACTTCACCAGAAGTAATGTCCTCCTTCCTCCAGTTATGTGCTAGTGGAGTCTCCATGGGTTTACTACTCTCAATGTGGATCCTTTTCAGTATCTCATTGGCATACTTTCCCTGAGAGACAAAAAGTTCCTTATCACCTTGCCATACATCCATGCGCAAAAAGTAGTGCATGAGGCCCAAGTCCTTCATTTCAAACTCTCTTGAAAGATCCTCCTTGCAAGACTTGATCAACTTATCATCACCTGTCAGAATCAAATCGTCGACATATAAAAGAATAATCAACAATTTACCTTCAAACATAATATGGTAAAGGTTTACATCTGCTTCACTTTTGGTGAAGCCCAACACGGTGAAGTAACTATCAATCCTGGGGTACCAAGCACGAGGTGCTTGTTTCGGCCCATACAATGCTAGCTTGAGTTGGCACACATGTGACTCTCGGTTGAAGGTCTCAAAACCTTTAGGATGCTCAATATACACCTCTTCCTCAATCATGCCATTAAGGAAGTCTATCTTTACATCTATCTGACGTATTTTCCACCCCATATGCGCTGACAATGCCAAAATGGATTTTATTGATGAGTAGCTTGCAACAAGAACAAAAGTGTCATCATAATCAATCCCCTCCACCCGAGAAAAATCTTGGGCCACAAACCTGGCCTTGCGTTTCTCCACACTACCATATGTTGCTTTCTTTACCTTGTAAAGCCATCTGGAACTCACCACTGACTTGTCTTATGGTCTTGGGACTACATCCCAAACATTGTTCCCGACAATGGAGTCATACTCCTCAACCATGGCATCAACACAAACTGGTTGTTGCACTGCTTCCTCAAAAGAGGATGGCTCTGTCTCTACACATCTGCTCATAAGAACCATGTATCCAGTGTACCTCTCTAGTGACCTCCTCTGCCCGCGCTATGATGTGGGTGCTCCCACATTCTCTCTCACATCATGCAATAACCTGTCAGCGTCTCTAGTGCACTTACTCCCATATATGGAAGACTTTGCATGAGTGGGTGTCTCCATTCCCTGATCCTCTGCATGTGGTTGCTCCACATATATCTTAGGTTCCTCCTTAGGAGCTAAAAGCTCCTCAACCACATGTAGTTGAAGCTCCCTCTCAAGGGAACATCTCATGGCCTTCTCTTCATCGAATTTTAGATCCTTGCGAACCATTATCATTGTGTTGGTCGACAGGTATGCCTGATAGTTGTGACATGTATTAATGTACCCAAAAATGTCCCCAACTTTTATGTTGGCTCAAGCTTCTTCCGTGCATATTTGGTTATATGGCAGTAGATCGACAAACCAAAATTACTAAAGTGACCCACATTTGGTTTCTTGCCTGGAAAACCTCTTCTGGTGTACTCATACCAAGAATTTGATGAGGGTTTTTTTTCTACAAATAAACAATTGTGTTGCATGCCTCAGCCCACAAGTGTAGTGGTAGGTCTTGATCACGCAACATCGCCCTTGTTGCCCCTAATATGCTTCTATTCTTCCTTTCAACCACCCCATTCTACTATGGGTTATGAGGTGTTGTCAACTCTCGTCGATTACCTTCTGCTGCACAAAAGTTTTTAAACTCATTTGACACATACTCTCCACCGTTATCACTCCTGAGAGCTTTAAACTTCCTGCCAATATCTTCTCGACCAATGCTTTAAATTCACAAAACTTTGCAAAAGTATGATCTTTCTTTTGCATGAAGAAGATCCAACATTTACGAGAAAAATCATATAAAAAAAATAATAATGCATGTGCTTGGCTGTGGATGCCTTCGAGAACGGTCCACACACATATGAATGGACTCGATTGAGGATCGCCTATGCTTGAATACCTTTGTCGTGAAATGAAGCTTTGGTGTATTTTCCCAAAGTACACCCTTTGCATGTGTCAACTTGCGCTAATGTACCTTTGGGAAGACCATTACCTCCTGTGCCACAACTCACCGATGTCTCGGCTCTACACCGTCTTTGCTTTCATGCTCAAGGCAACACAATATTCTACCTCCAACTTGTAGAGATTCTTCACTCGAACCCCTATCCTCTTTTCCTGTCTCGTGGCTATGTGAAGAAGGAACACCTTTCCCTTACTAGAGATCACATCATAACCTCTATCCTCCAACATAGCAACAAATACCAGGTTCTTATTCAAACCAGGAACATACATAATATCTCACAAAGTGAGGGGAGAACCCGACTCCCTTTGAAAGGTAATTGTACTAGGCCTTGTAGCACTATACCTCCTATCATCACCCATCTCGATATGAATCCGAAGATCCTTCTCCTCCAAGTTACTGAAGATATTTTTGTTACTAGTCATGTGGAAAGAAGCTCCACTATCCAGGTAGCATACACTACCCATCATCGATGACACCAAACATGCGATGAGAGTAAAGTCTAGTTTGAATTGTGAGGTAAGAGCCTCACCTCCTGTCGCTCCTCCTGAGGGCTTCTTACCGGCCTTCTTGAGCGAACACTTTGTGGCAAAATTTCTCAGCTCATGATAGTGAAAGCACTTGACTTTCGACATGTCCTTCTTCTTTCACCATGACAAGAATGTGATTTGGAATGGGATGCCTTCCCCTTCCATTTCTTTGCATTACCTGCTAAGGCACATGTTACACAATAATTTGTCACCATCCCTATTACCCCTTCTCCCGCACCTTGGAGGACTCGTTTCGGGACCTATGAGAAGTGACATGATCTGGAAACACTTGTATTGTATTCCCCTAGACATGAACTTCATATGCCCTGAAGACACCTTCTGCAAAATACCCATAAAAATAGCCCTTTTTCCATTGGCGCGGTTTCACTGTGTATCACTCGTGCCAATGGGGAAAATCCTCCAAAGAGGGCGCGCCAGCTGGCGCTCTGTCTCAGAGTCGCACTCGCGCCAGCCAAGTTGGGTAATGTTTTTAACAAACAAACATCCGAAGGTTCTTCCTAACCTACTCATAAACTGAATCCATCTTGAGTTGGTTTAGTTTGGCTTTGAATCTCCATAGAAGGGAAGTTGTTTGCCACCTTGTCATGGAAGCTTCTTAGTGATAAATCCAATCCCATGAATATTGTGGATGATCCTAACTCCTTCTCCTCTATCTATAAAAGCTTGTCCTTTTGCTTTTGACAAGCTAGTTCCAGAGTTCCAAATTCTAAGTCCCAAAGTCTGAGAATTGCTAAGTTCATGCTGCAAGAAGCCTTCTTCATCCCCATAAGGCTAAATCTAAAGTGAGGAGATTCTTGTCCAAGTAACCAAGGAGAGAGAGGCTTGTTCCCCATTCCTAACAAGATTTGCAAGGCATGTGCTGCTGATCACCCAACCAAAGGAGGATTAGACGTCAGAACTATGGTTTTATTCTTCTTTGTTCATCAATAATAGATGACTATCATTATGGTTCCACTCTTATTGTCTTTGTAATGATGATTGAGTTATATCCTCCTTTGGCTGGGTGATCAACAACACATGCCTTGCAAAGCTTGTTGGGAATGGGGAACAAGCCTCTCTCTCCTT